>CABHPH010163077.1:0-5000 GCA_902168325.1 Peromyscus nudipes
CCCTTAATGGCCTCATCTCTGAATCTGAATTATGGGCATTTCATCCTTGGGATCAGGTATGTCTAGTAAATCTCTAACTTCCTTGTTCTTGGTATAATTAGGAGGGCACAATAGGGTTCCCGGTTCCAAAGTGGTGGGGATTATTTTACAAGGAATTATTTTGTTTAAAAAGGCTACCATCATACACATTTTTATCCTTTATCAAAGTCCACACAAAATTTCCTGAAAGGGAAGGCATTAATATTGAGAATCATTAAAAGTGAAAGTAAAAAGGTACTGGAGAAGTATGGTCTGCAATGTCAAAATGCTAGAGCTTTGTCAAGCAGCAATGGTCGCCATGCCGTCCACACCAGGAAACAATATTAGAGGTAATTAGAGTAGTTCTACTACTGCAACCATACTTTGCAACATAATTCAAAGCTGGTTGGCAAGTCTATCGAATTCTCACCACAAGCCAGGGACTTTCATAGATTTACCCTATTGATTTCTACAATTCAGGAAATAGTTTTAATTGCTATAGATTTTACAGACAAAAAAAAAAAAAAGAAGAAGACTAGGGCAGCAAGTAACATAGTCTTGATCACACAGCTTTAAAAAATGACATCCATACCATGAAAACTAGATCTTCTCATTCCAGGTCTAGTCTAATTGCCTATAGAGGCAATGATATTTATTTTTAGCTCTGCTTACTTTTATGACTAAAAGAAAAGTTAATATTAGTATAGAGAGACTTTAATCATTTAATTAATAGTCACATAATTTATTATAGTATTCCTTGCCAGGTCAAAGGTGAAAGTCTGAGTCAAAGCTCACATCAGCAGCCCTGATGTGCCCCTGAGCTAAGGAAGTGACTCTGTTCTAGAAGGCTGAAAGTTCTGGACATAGCTGCTTGCTTGAGCAATCATGCTCATGAATTTTAGATTCAGGGTAGGATCCCTACCACATGTTGAGAAATGAAAAATGGGAAAAGTAAATGACCTTTGAAATACAGAAGAGCTTTTACTCTGAAGAAAAAAATGTAATTCAGTTTTCATGGACATCCAATTCTTTTACAATTTGAAGAATCGTCAAGACATGCCAGCAAGTCTAATGGGATATATTTGTAGGAGTAGGTCATTTCTAGGATAGAAAAAAATATATTTATAGCACAAAGGCATGGGAATGAGAGAGGGACTGCATTTCAGTCAGCACTCTGGATTGAATTTGCTGTGAGAGTAGCAACAAGCCACAGAGATCCATGGGCTTCAGTTTTCTCATTTATAAAATGTTAAGCTGGACATCTGTCTTCTACTGTGTGAAATGAACATGTTTCTATTTATTTGATAACTGATCTTTTTATTTATTTTTCCTTAGTGCATGTGATGCACTAAGGTGCTTGTTTTGTTTCTCTTTTGCTGACTTCTGTTGAATTGATAAAGTTTTCAATATTCTTGGTCATTTGTGTGTGTATATGTGTCTATGTGCGCCAACATGCATGCATTCACTGATCACTCAGAAGCCGCATACGCAATTCATTAGAGACTACTGTTAACATAGATTTACTTTTTTGAGACTTGAAAATATGGATTTGTTTTAGTTCTAGGAAATTATCAAGACATTGGCCTTCTCCAGTTTTCCAGGCAGCAATATATCTTGCAAATCACTCAACCTAAGTCCCTGTGGCTTCACCCAAATGCTTGAATAAACCAATTTTCCTTTTCTTTTCTAGGCTGGAGTGTCCCTTGGTAAGGCAACACCAGAGTTTACCTTACTAATTGATGTAGCATGAATCTTAAAGAGTCTTATTAATAAAATCAAACCTGAGGCCAGTTATTGAGGTGAACACTGGAAGGTCAGAGAGACAGAACAAGCCACAGCTATCTCACCTCGCCGGATCCTCAGCTGGTCTTGCTTCCTCAGACTGGAGGCCTCTGAGTCCTCATCCAGAATGGGTCTCAGCTGAACTGCTGCTCGAAATCCTGAATGCTTAACCAGCCAAATGCTTAACCAGCCAAATGCTTCTCCAGGCCAAATGCTTCTAGTTTCTGGTCCTCACGCCTTATATATCTTTCTGCTTTCTACCACCACTCTCTAGGATTAAAGGCTTGCTTTCTGGGATTAAAGGCATGTGTCACTATGCTTGGCTGTTTCCAATGTGGCCTTGAACTCACAGAGATCCATAGGGATTTCTACCTCTTGAGTGCTAGGATTAAAGGTGTGAGTGCCACCATTTTCTAGCCTTTGTATATAGTAGCTGTCTGTTCTCTGACCCCAGATAAATTTATTAGGGTACACAATATTTTGGGGAATACAATACCACCACATTTCCCCTCTTTTGTCTAAAATTAAAAAAAGCTTATAACTAATACAAGAAAAATTATATCCAATAAGTATATACAATATATACAGTCAAGATTACGTTAACAATGTCTAGTCTGTTAACATTTGACGGATTCAGATGAAAAACTCCATTATATATATTAACAATGTCCAGTCCAGTAACATTTGATAAACTCAGACAAAAATTTTTTCTTTACTTGTCCTATTTAAAACAAGTAGTTCCTTTTTAAAAGTAGATTCCATAATCTCCCTTTTTATCTTATCATATCCATATTCTCTCTTTTTTCTTTTCATAATACATTCAGTATTCTACCTTTTGTCATTTTTATATCTTCCCCTTTTTCTTCAGTGTAGATTCAGTGATCTACCTATTTATCCTATTATTTCTTTATCTTTTTTCTCAGAGTAGATTCAATGATCTATCTCATATCTTATTCTCTTTTTTCTTTTTTCTTTCTAGGGGTGAAGATATCTTTAGGGAATCTTGAAAAGAAAATTTTTGGGTTAATTGTCAAGTCCTGTATCATTTGTCCAGTCTCTGCATAATAGGAAAGTTCAGGGCTTGTTCAAGTAGTTGTCAGGCTGGATCATCTCAGCTAGCCATCTCAAAATTGTCCTGACCAGTTTGTTGTCCAAAGTTGATCTTTCCTTGGTGTTAATAAGCTTATTGGTTTTATCATAGTCCATGTGGAATCATCATTGTGGGATCCTGTCATCCTTTTGACGATTTCAAAGTCAAAGTCGCTGTTAGGCTTGGTCATGGTTCCCTGCAGACATTTTTTTTTTTGTGCCTCCTCTGTGGTTTGGAGTAATCACAGCCTGATAAATGTCTGTCTCTTGGAACCATGAATGTTCTTCCCTAGAAGAGAAAATCTTCACAGCAATTTCTCCCCTCCATTTGTCTTGCCAAACTTTTCCAAACTGACCTTTGCCGATGCTTTCTTGTAACACGATGGTCCTGGCAATTCTTCTCTGAACAAGCAGCAGTAAGTTTTGATTTTATTAATAAGAACTTTTAAGATTCATGCTACAAATTGCCTATGGAAGGACATCTAGGTTGTTGACAGTTTGGGACCATTATAAATGAAGCCATTAAGAACAGTCGTGTGCCAGGTTTTGTGTGAAAAGACGTAATTCTTTTATTTTTTTCTGCCACACTCAAGAATTTGATGGCACAGTAGTAAAGCACTTGCATATATGATTATAAAAGAAACTACTGAACTATCTTCCCAAGTGGTTGTGCGATGGCCTGACACACAATATATGAGTGACCTAGTTTTTCTAAATCCCCACCAGCATTTGGGATTGTCACTATTTTAAGTCACAGCTCTTAGTCGTCACTTCCCTGATAGCTCATAATGACGACAAATATTTTTATATGCTTATTTTTGCTGTTTGTGTGACCTCTTCAGTGAAATGTTTACCCTTTCTGCTACAGTTTGAATGTGGCATGTCCTTCAGGCCTGGGTGTTAAAGCATTGGTCACAGGACATGATCATTATTGGGAGATGGTAAAACTAACCGGTGAAATGAAGCTCAGTGGAAAATTTGAGTTTTCTAAGGGTGTACCTTCAAAGAGTTTTGTGAGAGCAATGGCCTGCTGTCTTTGTCCCTCTTGTTCTTAATCAGGAAGAGCACAGCTTTGCTCTGCCCTTTGTGTGGTGCCTCGTTGAAGCCCTAAAACCAATGGGTCAATTGACCCTAACTAAACTCTCCAAAACTGCCAACTAAAATAAGCCTTTCTTTCCTCTTGTAAGTGAGTTCTCTTAGAAATTCTGCTACAGTAGCAAGGAGCTGACTAAACAGCGTCGACTGCCCATCTTTATTTGGGTTATTTATTTAATTATTGTTGGATCTTGGCATGTTTGTATGTTTTCTAGATACTGGTACTCTTTGGATGTACGGTTTTCTCAGTCTGTAGTTGACGTATTTGTTCCCTTAACAAGGTCTTTCACAGTTAAAGAAAAAAAAAGTTTGTAATTTTCATCATATGTCTTCCTCAACCGCTTCTCCACCTAAATTTTGGAGACAAAAATCTCTCATTGAACATGGAGCTTACCAGTTCAGCTAGGCTGGTTGGACTCTGCTTCCTCAGAGCTGGAATTACAGGCATGCATCTCCATGCCTGGCTTCATGCATCTCCACACCATAGATTCTGGTGTCTAATCTCAAATCTTCATGCTTGTAAAGCAAATCTTCATGCTTGTAAAGCACTTTTATTTCTCCAACCCTAGTTGTGTGTGTGTGTGTGTGTGTGTATTTGTTTTTTGTTTGTTTGTTTGTTTAAAATGTCTAAAAGTTTTCCCTCATACATAGCTATTCTAATATCACTTCTATTCTTCATAAATCCACCTTCTTCAATAAGTGTTTTTGGTTCTCTTGTTTAAGATCTTGAACGCATATACATCTATTGCTAGACTCATCTTGGTTTATAACCTGAAATAAATCCATATTCTAGTTGTTGGCTTTGTGGATGGTATTTCTAAGCAGGAGGCTTCCACATAGTCTTAAAATTTATCTGATAATGTGTTTTTAAGAGGCTTATGTTTCTTTCTCTTCTCTTTTACATTCTTCACTCTTTCATAGTTTGGCATTGTTAGCTCCTCTGGGTTCCTACTCCTGTTCACAGACTGCAGACTTTCCTTTATGAACCAAGTCTCAAGGTGGTTGTCAGAGCTCTG
>CABHPH010163077.1:10000-39182 GCA_902168325.1 Peromyscus nudipes
AAGGTCATCAAGGCTAGTCTTTCTAAGTTATGTTTATGTTTGTGATTTCTATAGTAAAATATTCCTCAATCACCACTTTATGTAACAGCTTCACATTATTTAGCCCCACTCTTCATTTTAATTTATTCTGAGTTACAGACAGCATGCTGGTTAATTTTTTCAGTCACAGTAGTACGTTTTCCTCTTCTGGATCATATCTTTGTATTCCAATCATGTTCCCACCATGCGTAATGAATAAAAATAATTTATTATGACTCTTAGTATTTCCCTCATAACTTAGATAAAATCGGTTGCTTTATTTTTCAAGAGCAATTATTGAAGAAAAGATTTTTGCCTCTATTGTTATTACTATTAGTCAGACTGATTTTTCTTTGATATGTGCATAGGTGTTTTATCTTCATTAGTGTATGTGGACCAAGTGTGTTCTTGATGACCTTGAAGGCCAGTAGTGGGTAGCAGATCCCCTGGAACTGGAGTTACAGACAATTTTGAACTGCCATGTGGGTGCTGGGAATTGAACCTGGGTCCTCTGGAAGAGTAGCCAGGATTCTTAACTGCTGAGCCATCTATCTCTCCAGTCCCTCTAGTGACTGATTTGTATCAGGTATGAAATTATTAAGTCCACTCTTTTGATACTAGTAAGATTTTTGAAATTTTCTAGCAAAAGCATTGCATAATGATATTTTAAATTACATGCTTTATGTTTTAGGAGAGTAAGGAAAATATAGGAAGTTTGGATACTGGAAGAGTAGAGAAAAGGAGATTATTCCAGGCAGACGAACAGTGCTGATTTAAATTAAAAAGTTCTATGTTAGGAAAGTATTGGAATATTGGTTGAAGCAGTGGATTAACTAGACCCAAGCACTAGAAAGGGCATGAAACTAGAAGCTAATTTAGAACCACATGACTGAGGACTTCCTAGCAAATTTGTCCTAATATGTTTGTTTAAACTTATAGACTAAGAGAACTGAGACAGATTTGCAATAAGAAGATAAAAGACTTATATTTGTTGCGCATAGATCTCGCATAGTGGTATAGAGTATAGAATATATGGAGAGGACCAGACACAGGGAAATGAGGCGAAAATCTTTTTTTCCTCTTCTTTTTTCTTTATTAAGAAATTTTTTACTCTTTTTACCTACCAACCACAGATCCCCATCTCTTCCCTCCTCCTGCTCCCCCCGCCCCGCCCCAGCCTTCCTCACCAGTCCACCCTCCATTCCCTCTTCCAAAAAGATAAGGCCTCCCATGGGAAGTTAGTAAAGCCTGGTACATTTAGTTGAGGCAGGACCAAGCCCCTCCCCCTGCATCAAGGCTATGGAAGATGTCCTACCATAGGTAATGGGCTCCAAAAAGCCAGCTCATGCACCAGAGAGAGATCCTGATCCCACTGCCAGGGTTCCTTTAAACAGACCAAACTACACAACTGTCTCACTTATGCAGAAAACCTAGTCCAGTCTCATGGAGGCTCCATAGCTGTTGGTCTAAAGTTCATGAGTTCCCACTAGCTTGGTTCGGTTGTCTCTGTAGGTTTCCCCATCATAATCTTGATGCCCCTTGTTGCCCCTCATAGAATCCCTCTTCCCTCTCTTGAACTGGACTTCTGGTGCTTGGGTGTGGATCTCTGCATCTGCTTCCATTCGTTACTGGATGAAGGCTCTCTTGGTCCAATCAGAGCTGGAAGATTCTATCACAAAAAGTATTTAAAAATTTAAAACAAGAGACAATATATTGCCTAAACTATATTTACACACACCTTGACATTGTAGATACAAGGAAATGCCTTGTCTGAGAAGCATGATTTGGAGGCTCCATTGAAATGGGAGGAAGATGAGCAACTTACAGCCTTGTGTCACCTTGGGAGACTGTTATGAAGGTGCATTGCCAGATGATTTCACATGTATAGTAAGCGAGAGCTTCCTGACAAGCCAGAGTGGCTGGAGCTGCCTGCTGATCCTAGGCTACAAACCTGCATGTCGTATAACTCTTCTGAATATTATAAGCAATTGTGCCATAATGTTAATTATTTGTACATCTAAACATGACTAGCTATGGAAAAGATCCAGTAAAATACTATATGATAGGAATTTTTCAGCTCCATTGTAACCTTAAGGGACCACAACCTCTAAATGGTTTATTCTTGACTGAAACGCTATCGTGAATACCTAACAGTAGTTAACAGTGACATCAGGAATTGTGTTTGAGAATACAGACTCTAGAGTAGGTTTAAGGAAGACAGAGATGAATACGAGGTATGTTCTACTTAAAATGTCTAGTGGAACTGTAGGTTAGTTAAACCTATTGCCTACAGCCTGAGATCTTGTGTTCTGCAGAGGGATGTGACTATGACCCAACATCAAGTCATAAACTTAGTTACAAACAGTATGCAACATAGTTGCAAAGGTTTTTTGGTTTGGGGTTTTTGTTTTGTTTTGTTTTGTTTTGTAATTTGGTTATACAGTCTTCAGAGTGTTAACTTTAAATTTTTCACATAATGATGTTGGGTCATAATGTCCAAAAGGTTGGACATACTGGAGAGAGCAAGAAGACAAGGTCCCTGGTAAATTTCTAGTGAACCCACTCAGTAATGTATGAATTCAAAAGTCACTGAGTAATGAGTAGTCATCAGAGACAAAGGAAGAACCATACAAAAGCCTAAGGAGACAGGTGAGAATTCAGGGTGTGCTTGTTGACATTAGAGTGGCATAGTACACAGCTCTGACACACATGAACAATAAGCCCTGAACTAGCGAGCTCAAACACAAATATACAGTCAGCTGAGTAATTTGAAGCAATCTGAGCTTACAAAGCCTTTTGTTGTTGTTGTTTGTTTGTTTGTCTTCATGGCACTTGTTTCCTACTTGTTTATATTCTTCTGAACCTGTAACAGGCATAATTATAAGCAAGACTACTTTAATTAATGCTGATTGTATTTTACCTTGAGAGACTTACAAAATTCAAAGCCTAAATTATCTTTGCAGAGATGAACTTTGAGCTTTTGGTTTCTACAAAATGAAAACAGAGTTAGGAATGATACTAATTATTCTCTACTAGAATATCTTTCACTTCTTTATTGATAATAAATTGTCTCTTTTTATCTTACGCCTGGCAAAGTCATCCTCAAATATTTCACTGTCAAACAGGCGATAATCTGTATCCAAGCTTTACATTCACCATCCATTATAAGAGAGATGGGCAACGGGGACTTCAGTTTCTCTCTCACTATATCAAGTCTGAAGTCTTATCTCCACACCAAAGTCTAGCTTTAATACTCAAACCAGAAATGCCTTTCCCATCATTAGGAAAAAGATCTGTCATGAAAGTTCTCAATCTTGAAAAGGGAACAGGACATGGACTGTTCACAGATGTTTCAAATCAGTGAAATAGATACTTTAATAAGCAATAAGGACTTTTTGAACAAGAAACAGAATTTGGGAAATAACATTCTTAATTGTCATTTTGAGTGGCTATAAATCCCTGTATCACATACTAAAAGGTACATACACGTGCCATGAGCTACATCTTTAATCTAGATAATCAAATATTAGTTGAGATAATAAGACATAATATATGAACTTGCTATGAATGTCCTTTCTGAGCTCCCGTACCCATCTCAATTTAGAGAGCCAGGCAAATTGGAGATTCTTAATAAATCCACCATTCCAAGTCCTTGTGCTCACATTTCCATGTGAGTTTTAGAAAACGACAGCATGTTATTAAAAAAAGGAGTCTTGGGAAACAAGTAAGTTTCCTATTTTCCACACACTGGAAAAGGAAGCCACACAATCTGTACTTTTTGAGGCTATGTTGCTGTAGCCTTGCTTTGAAAAGCCATTATCTGGAGGTTGATAACCACAGCTACAGTGCTTCTCCTTCAAGATGCCACTGTGGAAATTCAGTTTCTCATTACTCATTTATGACCCTGTATGGAGTGTGAATTGGGTTGAGCAAGGTGACCAAATCCTTCTGTTATCGAAATGAAGCATATTGTCAAAAGGAAAAGGCACCAGCTGATCTATAGTGGTTGTTTTATTGCTGATTTTATCTTCTTGATGGTAGGACATAGTTTCTTTCCTCTCACTGGGATGGGAGAGAGACTGTTTGAAGAATTCTAAGTAAAGGCATCAATAGGAAATTACATTATTAAATATACAAAAAATAATAACTAGGTGAAAGTTCCTTTAGTATATTAAGAGTTCCTCAATAGAAATATTAATGGGATGCAAATTATATGCTAAGCAAATTTAAGGCATTTTACTTTAGCATCTGACTTCTGTGCAAATAACATATACATGCTAATTTTGTGTTGTTGGTATGATGAAAGAACTATGGCAGAATGCCTCCATGCCCCAATTAATGCCCATGGACATAAGTAGGGTCAATCTAAGAAAGGCTTATGTTTGAACCACGATTCCCAACTGCATCATTTTCCCACTGATATTGGAGTGGCTGGTGTTAAATTATGCTAGAGTTTGTATTAATCATGCAGCTTGGAAGTCCCAGAGATTATCCCTAGGAGCCTTATCTTTGCTGAAGATATTTCTCATTCAAGAAAAAAAAAACAATACAAATTCAGGAAAAAACTTAGATAAGTTCCTCCTTGGTATTGTAATGCTAAATATAATAAGCCTTTTATATCATGTGGGTTGTGCATATATGGATTCCACTGGGGTTAAATCAAAAATATTTGGGAGAATGTATCTGAGGTAATCATTTACAGACCTTTTTTTATTTCCTAAATAATGCATTGCAACATCTGTTCACATAATAACTATGTAACATGAGATGCTCTAAGTGATCTGGAAGTGACAAAGTGTACTGGAAGATGTGTTTAGTATATATGCAAATACTAAAATACTTTATAGAAGACACTTGACCCTGTCCAGGTTTTTATGTTTTTGGGGGTCCTGGAAGCATCTCCTGTAGAAACTGAGGGGCAAATACACTAAAATTAGATAATTGTATATGACATTGAACAGAATAAATACAGGGTTATGTTTTAGAGATGTAACAGAGTTGAAGCCTATTAGCAATTTTTTATAGTAACAATAAAGTGAGTCGTTACTTAAGTTTATTTTAAAACCCATGACCATGCATAGGCCTCCGACCTCAGAAAGAGCAAGTGCTTTGGAAAGGTCAAGCTCTCAGACTGAGTAATGAAGCCATTCATGATCTGTCACTGTTTACCTTGCCATCTTCCACTGTGCATTCAGCTGAAGGCATCTCTTCCAGCTTCAGACTCACTGTAGGTTTGAGTATTTAGTGCACTCACTTTCTAATAGATGAGTAACTTCAACTTCTACTTCAAATGAAAGTCTCCAATCTTTCACTTATTTAGAGCCTCTGTTTATCCCTGACCTACTTCTCACTCTGAACTCTGCCATTCTCCACCCACATACAATCATGGTAACTTGTGCCCTACAGTCTCATTACCCCAGCATCCACAATTCTGAACATCATTCACAGTTTCATTGGCATCATGTCGCTCTCACTAAATAGTAACTACAACAGGAACCAACACAATACTCAGGGATCAGAATGGAGTTGAGAAAGCACATGCAGAGATCTTGACCTAGAATCCCTAATTGGGCATGGACAGCTGGTACAGTGTGGGATCTAAGCAAGGAAATAACACTTGTTCTATGGTCTGCCATATAGTAAGTCAAAGATTTAAGATAAAGAGCAACTTACTGGATATCCATCCAGCTGCCTCACATTGTCTCCTATAACAATGAAACAGTTCATGAGAGTCAGACTTAGCAGATTTCACAAAACTGAAGTACATGTTGGGAGGTAGATTATTGTTTCTAAAATGACAAATTTTATGAAATATTAGTTATAATTCCTATATATTGTTCATTTTAAGTGTGTGTGTGGCTGGTTACTACTGTATCTTTCATTCTTTTAATTTAGGCATCTCTGGGACTACCAGGTCTACCTGAAACTGACCAGTATCCTGGTCATAAGCAAGAAGATCAGACCATATTTCCCTTCTATAATACAGTGTCCATACCTGGCTCTGCATGAGTGTCACCTAGGAGTGATACAAACACACACACACACACACACACACACACACACACACACACACACACACGTATGTGTGTGTGTGTGTGTATATATATATATATATATATATACACACACACACACACATTAATGTATGTCTTTTCCTGTAAAGGCAACAGGTGGTTGGGGAGAATCTATGATATGTTATATTTATCCAACTGAACTGTTGGAGAACTGACCGTATTTTTGTTCCTTCTTCAATCTCTGTACTCTGCCTCTAGAAGACACTATGTGTTCTAATGAGATGGAATTCACTCTACCAAATGAAGCAATAGTTTAACTAGTTTTCACCATTCATGCATATGGTATGCATTTGTGTTACTTTTATGCACAGCTAAGTTTAAATCAGTTAAACAAACTGACTGAAACATAGGTCCCTGAACCTGATTGACATTTGGAATGGCCCAGGTTCCTGAATCCCTCTCCCTGAAGCTATTAGATGAGTAGATGTGAAATGGGTTTCAGAGGGCTATGCATGAAGAAGGTCTCCAAGGTGACCCTCATGAATATCCAGGTATTGTCATTATTGTTGAATGCTAACAGGGTCATTCCCCCTGACTTATGGCCAGGATGCTGGTCAGCTTCAGGCAACTATTTTGGTCACAAGAAAGTCTAGATTAAGAGGAAGAAAGACACAGCAGCAGGGAGCTTTGAAAACGTCAAGCACACAGTTTACATGCACATAGATAGCATCCTTGAAGGCAAGTTGCAAGAGGTGCCTCACACTATTCAGACCTTCCTCCCAGTCATTACCCTGCTGCCTCCTGTAAACCTCTGTCTGCTCATCTTTAATGATCATACCAGAAATAGTGACTGTACTTCAATGGCCTATTTCTTTAGAGAACAGTAGATCATTGAAGAAGACCTGGAAGGCATAAAAAAGAAAATAGGTATTGCAGTAATAGTTTATGTCTAACAACTCAGGATGCATGTGTGTGTAGACTCTAAAACTCTAGTCCATGCACGTAAACAAACATGTATTTATCTAAACTTCCTTGAGTAAAGCTAGGTGTTCATCACAATTGCAGACAAAGCCCTGCTCTAAAATGCAGCCTGCATCTCTGACTTCTCTATTCTATTTAATTCAGGATGATTGAGTTCTCTTAGGTAGTACATACTAAAATTCCCTTAGAGCGAGAATCCATTTTCTCTAACTTTGTTAAATAAGTTTCCTCATGCAAAAAAAAAAAATCTATCCATTGTGTAGTAACAAGGTTGATTTTAAATGGATAAACCTACAGAAATTGAGTTCCACTCCCTAAGCACTCCATAATTACCAAATAACAGGCGCTGATCGCTCCAAGACAAAAACCTGATCTCATTAGTACCTGCTGTTTGGGTAGGTAGAAGACAATTATATGTGAGGGGTACTATGCATTTGGAAATGCTAATTAATTATACATTATTTATTAGAATTACAATGCTCCCCTTGTACTGTAGCTAGGAATACAGAGGCAGCCTGGGAGAACTTAAGTAGCTGAGACAGGCTGAATTATAATGAACTACAGTCATTTGTTTTGAAGCCAGATTCCTTTGCTGGTTTGGAAACAGCTTTATTTCACTCTCCTCGATGTCTTTATCCTTTATTAGAATGAGCTACTGAGGTCTAAGAGTGGGGAAGGGAGACTACTTGGTCATCTGGCAGATTTGAGTGAAGCTATTACATGGGTCCTAGTGTTTGAATTTCTCTTTGACAAAGGGAAATAATAGATCAATAACGATAAATTGCAAATAAATAATTTGGCAGCCCAGGCTAAGGGTCTGTGACTTTAAATAGGGACTTGTACTAAATTCTGACAAATTCAATCCCTTTGCACGAATGTTGTAGAACTGTACTTATGCTAAAATCATTAGTCATTATTTGTTTCTATTCTTTGTTGACATTAGCAACAAAAAGCTACTAACACATATCATCTGTACATATGAGGCACATGAGGACATCCAGTTCCCAGGAGCCTACTCATCTGCCTTACTCTGCAGCACTTAGACCTAGAAAACAGCAAAGGTTGAACACAAGCAGCATTGCAGATCCTAGTTGGCTCTCCTATTCAGTTTTATTGTATGATTTCTAAGGTAGTCATCAAGTCTTTCAAATACTTGTTCAGCAAAGGCTACAATGTGAGGAACATATCTGCTTGACTTTAAATCCCTATGTAGTTTATTTGCTAAAATCCATTGGTTGACATCTTGACAACCAGAATACGTTTAGGGAGCCATTTTGTAGGGAAGGCTGAGCCACTCAATGAAGAATCTGATGGGGAAACCCCCAGAACTAGCTTCCCCACCATGTGAGTGAGCCATGTTGGCAGTGGATATCCAGTCAATAGACACTGTCTCCATTGCCACATGAAGTCAGAGACTAGACAACACACCACACTCTGCCAAATCAAAAATTCATGAGCAAAGTAAGTTCCTGTGACTTTTTCTAGCTATTAATTTTGAAGAGGCTTATTGTACAGTAGATAGATACTATAGACAGACAGGAAATCCCCATAAGATTGATGATAAAGGAAGAGACATGTTACAGCATCACAGATACTATAGAGCTAAATAACTCCTCATGGAAAAGTAGGCCTCAGGGTCAGGGGCTCAGTCAGCCTTAAAGCAGAGTTGCTCAGAATATCAGTCTCTACCACCTGAGTCGGAATGGCTGAAGTACTATGAAAGTTGAAAATTCAAAACCTCATTCCATGCCAAACCTTACTCAGAAACATCTGAACTGAAGATCAGATGCTCAGTTTCAACAACCTGACTACATAATTCTTATTTATCCTAATTCCTGACTCTCACCATTTCAGCCACTCTAAAAAGATCACTGAAAGTATTTGGACGAAGGGATGGCATCATCTGTCACCAGCAGTAAGGGTAAAGAAAATTATAGAAGAAAAAATTCTACAAGCAAAGAAGATGGAAAGATTCAGAACACTTGTTCTACAAGACAAAATCAACCCTAGCAGAGAGAAACTCCACATGGACAGTAAAAATTATGGGATGGTTGGACAAGGTGGTGCCTGCCTGTAATCCCAGTACTCACAAGGTTGGGCAGGAGACTCAGGAGTCCAGGGCCATTCTTGGCTGCATAGCAAGTTCAAGGCTAGCCTAGCCAACACAAGATTCTATCTCAAAAAGATTTTTAAAAAGAGAGATAGTGATATCAGATACATTTCAAAAATGGTTGGGATATTTATTTATTAAATAACCACATAGCAATGGGACATTTGCATATTATTTTTTAACAATTTGAGACTAATTTGACAATAAGACAAAAAGATTAACAAGGCATTTTTTATTTAAAATTTTTAGGAATTTCATACATGAAATGAGTACTTACACAATTTCTACCCTTACTCCACCCCCTTTCAACTCTTCCCTTGTCCTCCAATACCCCCTCTCAAATCCATGATCTCCTCTTTCATTATTATTGGGCTCTCTCTCATTCTTTCTCTCTCCATCTCTGTATCTGTCTCTGTCTCTCTGTCTCTCTCTCTGTCTCTGTCTCTCTCTGTCTCTCTGTCTCTGTCTCTCTCTCTCTGTGTGTGTGTGTATGTGTGTGTGTGTGTGTGTGTGTGTGTGTGTGTGTGTTATAAGCTACAGAGTCTATTTAGTGTTGTGCTTATATGCTTAGGGCTGCTAATTGGGATTAGATAATATATCAGAAGACTAGTGGTCCCTAAAGAAAACAGCTTCTCCTTCTTTCAGCATCCATTGATGGTTCTTCATCTATGGGTGGTGCATTATGAGTTCTCCTCCGTCCATATCGGCAAGTCAATGTGTGCTGTGATTGTTCAGGTGTTGTTTGGTGACATAAGTATAAATTTCATACATAGAGAAGACACTATAACCTCAGGTGTCCAGATCCTCTGGCTCTTTCAATCTTTTTGCCCTCTCTTACTCAGTTTTCCCTGAACTTTAGGTGTAGCGGTTGTATTGTTGATTTGTTAATCATAGTCACTTATTCTCTGTATTTTAACCAGTCGTGAATTTCTATAATAGACTCCATCTCTAGTAAAAGAAGCTTCTTTGACAACAGGTATGAACTACATGTACCTATAAGTGTAAAAGTAAGCATTTAGAAAAGAGTTAGAAACTATACTGGTTAACAAAATAGCAGCAGTAGGTTCATCTCTAGGATCTATGGCCTCTCTCCAGACCTAGATATTTGGCTAGGTTTACAGTCTCAGACATGAATTCCCTCCTATTAGGGTTGCCTTACATCCAACTTGACAGTTGTTGGCTATCCCCAAGTTAAAATTGCCACTACCGAACCACTGAGATTAGTGTTCCATGTTAGTCATTGTTATGATTGATTGATAGGGTTTACAGTGGAGTAGCACCATATTATATAGAAGATATCCCATAAATTCCATCAGAAAACTTCTAGAAAGGATCAACCCATTCAGCAAAGTAACAGGATACAAAATCAACTTAAATAAGCAGTAATCTTTCTCTAGACTGATAACAAGCATGCTGAGAAGATCATAGAAATAGTCCTATCTAGCCGGGCGTTGGTGGTGCACGCCTTTAATCCCAGCACTCGGGAGGCAGAGGCAGGCGGATCTCTGTGAGTTCGAGGCCAGCCTGGGCTACCAAGTGAGCTCCAGGAAAGGCGCAAAGCTACACAGAGAAACCCTGTCTCGAAAAACCAAAAAAAAAAAAAAAAAAAGAAATAGTCCTATCTACAATAAGCTTAAAAAAGCATCTGGGACTAAATGTAACAAAGGAGATAAAAATAACTCTACAATAAAACTTTAATCTCTAAATAGAGAGTTTGAGGAAAACTCTTAAAGATGGAAAGACTTCCCATGATTGTGGATTGATAGAATTAGTATTATAAAAGTGACTATTCTACCAAAAGCTATTTATGGATTCAGTGCAATCCCAACACAAATCCTCATGACACTCTTCACAGAAATAGAAAAAAACATCAAAATCAACCATCTAATTTCCCCTCCTAGCCCTGTCTCTTTTCCCATCTCTGTTTTCATCACAAGGTCTTTGTGAAGATGAAGCCATCTCCATATTGTACATAACCCGAGCATGAAGTAGTATCAAGATTTCTAAAGCTCAGGACTGAAAGTCAACACAGGAACTTAGGCAGCACTTAGAATGTCCACAGAGTTAACACAAGCATCTGTATAAACACCTCAACCTTTTAATAAACTCTAACCTAATTTGCTTAAAGAATGGAAATGTGATGGATATATTCATCAATAAAATAAGTAAGTGTCATTTATGGTACATCCACTTATAGTAGAAACTAAACACCTAATCTTTCTTCTGATTGTCATTCTTTCAAGATTCTACTATTTGTTTTCTAAGAAAGCATTAGCAAGGCCTCTCCAGTGTTTGGACCTTGTAAATGACATTGTAGATAATGAACTAGTATTTATTTTTAATGAATGTTATCTTCTTTCTGTCTTCACTAACTTGAAACTTATTTAAAATGCTTGAAGTCAATTGATTCTATGTCTCTTCATGAGCTTAGGAAAGTAACACTGTCCTACTTAAGATTAAAACATTACTTCATGATCTTTTTAAATCAGTGATTAATGATTTAATAGTGGTCACAATTGATTTTACAGGGGGATATTCAGCTATGTTGAAACAAAAGGAGATAATCCTACAATTCTTATCAGTCAAATTAATGAATCTTTTTTTTGATGCTTAAGAATTCCAGTAAAAATTCAATCTTATCTTTAATTGAATTTATTCAGCATATGAACTTAACATATATGGACTTATGTCACAGCACCAGAATGTGCTGCTTTTCAGAAAGGGACATCTTTGTTTGAACTATGTAGCTTTCTTCTTTTTCCATGAGTTCATACAAGTTTTCAAAACCCAGAATGCTTTGAGATTAGCATAGAATAAAAGACTGTTAACTCATTTACTTTGTCTCTCATGCTAAAATAGTTTGAATTTACAAAGACAATTTGTCTTAACTGAACACAGTTCAATACCCCTTACTTAAGGAAATGTTGTCATGGGGTGGAATATGGAATGCCTGGGGATTGGTTTCTAGAAGGGCTCAAACTTGGTGGAAATTTGTTTAGCTGTTCAGTCTGTGTTTATCAGTCTCTGTCATGTTCAGGGTACATCCTCGTGCCAATGAGAATGATCAAGATGAGGACAATTATGCTGAACTCCTAAAATCTGTTCAGAAAAACATATGGTGGAAATAGTTAAGAAAAAATGTATGCACACCAAGAAATATTATTCAAAGTGTCAAATGAGATAGACAGCTGTGACATTATAGACTTGTGGATTCGGTAGATCCTTAGTAATAGAAGACGCAACCAAGTAAAACTGTGTACATCGATAACTTGAGAGTTATCCATTTGTTGTCTTATATTATCTGTAAATGCTATTTTGCCTCCAAAAATCTGTGTAGACTTCAGCTGGAGAAATTTCAACCTATGACAAAGGTGAAGCATTGTCTGGCAAGGAGTGACTGACCTCACAGGTGGATATACTCTGCATTTGTAAGATGCAATTATTGGGATCAGAGCTAGAAACAGCATTACATATGTGTTTTAATGTGCATGGGGTGACCAGAGATCATAAACAAAGGTGAACTCCTTAACATTTGAAAAGCCAGTTTCCAACTATCCAAGAAAACTGTGGACATGTTGAAAGTCCTTCAACACAAGCCAGAAAACATTTTTGTCATGGGAATTGCCAGGATTGCTTTGAATTTTAATAGTGGGAAATGACTTTTATTAACTTTGATAACTTTGCACAAATAGGGTATAAATTGTAAAAGACACTAGAGTCTTCTCCAGAAAATAAGGATTATTTGACTCCACACCTGAGTATCACAGAGTGTGGACCTGTGTGGTGTAATTTCATCCCTTGCTAAACAGCCACTACCATGTCCCTCCCACACCCAGATTGTGTGATGACGCTGTTCAGTGTCATATCACTTCATTCCAGTTCTTCCCCTTCCAGTAGCTTAGCAAGCATGTCCTCATCTGTCATCAATTTCACTTCCTGTGTTCACGCACAATCTCAGTGGGGTTTTACTGGCCAGTTTAAATTCATAAAGTCAGATAGACTATGTGATTTCAATGCACATAATTTTTAAAATATAGTTTTATGACAACACAGAGTGAAATATAAGGAGGAAGACCACTGGTACCTTTGTCAAATGAATTTCAATATCCCCAAATGTCTTTTATAAATTATACAAAAATAATATATTCACATTTTAAATAGTGGTGCTTTATCCTTTTAAAATTATAAATAAAAAATACCTTATAGACTTCATTTTCATGATCTGATATTGGCTATATGTGTAAAATTAGAAGATGGCTCCAAACTAGAAGAGCAGACTTCATAAAATACATTCACTACAATGAATATATACCAGTAGAGAATTGTTTAAGTTAATAACTCAACCCATCTGCAGGAAGAATGCAACTCTGGTAAAGGAAAGATGGAAAGGTCCATATTACATCATTTAGAATATTTGAAACTGGGCCATCACACCAGCCATTGTGAACAGTTGTTTATCACCACAGTAGTCAGTAACAGTAACACCAGGTATGCTTGCTGTGTAGTTTTTCATTTTTCCCAGTGATTTTGAGATTAAAGAGGTCAGCCACATGCCTCCCATATATACAACTGCAGGCTGCCACAATGCTTACACCCCACTCCAGGAAAGCAAGTTCTCACCCTAAAACCTGTTACTTTACTGCCTTACCTAAGACAAAGGCTTTGAGGATATAACTGTGGCTAAGGACTTTGAGGTGTTGTGGATTACCTGGAGGACCCCAGTGTAATCATTAGTTTAAAACTAAAGGAAAGAGGCAAAAGAGTAAGTTATAGATGAGACCTAAGAATCCAACACTTTTCCTGGCTCTTAGCGGAAGGTGAGAAAGTCAGAGAAAGGGACCCTTCCCATCAAACCTCCTGCACATGAGATGCACTGCAGTATTGTGGAATGCAGGGCCCAGAACTTGACAAGACCACTAATATCTTCTCTCCCCAAGAAGCCTGCATCACCTTTCGGCACTATGACAGCTAGACAGCATAGAAGTTTCCCAGTTGATTTGAAGTTGATTTCTCTGTCTTGCAACCAAAGTGTATGGTGTCCTTAGGTAACTATGTTGTGATGATTTGCTACAATGATATCACACGACTACTTTTTTCATGCATTTGGTTTTCCTGTCTATAAGACAGAGGTTTTGACATTCCTGTGCACAATCCTGCTGAGTCTATTCCTCACTATAGCATGGCTCACTCCTCTCCTTTGCTGATGTGTATACCAATCTATAACCTCTCTTGGTGGCAAGAAAGAAATGCCACCAAGGAAGCGGGAAAGCTATAAAAGTAGCTTATAATGATAGGGACCCAGAACATACAGGCATAGCACCACAGACCTATTGTTATAGAATGATTTTAGTCTCTTTAGAGCTTTACCGATAAAAGAGTGTCTGCACACTGTAGCTGGAGAGTTATCTCTCTGGGTCCGCCAAGGCCAGGCAGTCTGACAGCCCACTTATAAAATAAACACACAGACGCTTATATTATTTAAACTGTTTGGCCTAATGGCTCTGGCTTCTTGCTAACTGTTCTTATATCTTAAATTAACCCATTTCTATAAATCTATACCTTGCCACATGGCTCGTGGCTTACCAGCATCTTCACATGCTGCTTGTCCTGGCGGCGGCTGGCAGTCTCTCCCCGACTCAGCCTTCCACTTCCCAGAATTCTCCTCTCTCCTTGTCCCACCTATACTTCCTGCCTGGCCACTGGCCAATCAGTGTTTTGTTTATACAGAACGACATCCAATATCCACAGCACACACCAAATTAATATCATAGTAACAGTAACAGCCAGGACATGAGCTGAACATTAAGGGCAACAAACACACGGAGTGTTGGTCCGTCTGAGAGAAAAGGGCCTCTTTGGCCTTCAAGATTTTCTTGCATCACAGTTTATTTGCATTTCTACCTCGAGCTGTTGAACATGGTGATCCTGAGGTTTATGGAAGGTGTAGTGGGGGAAATCTCCAGGTCATTAAATGTTTTACTGAGTAGAAAATGAGAACATCTGTAGAAAAAAAGCAACTCCACATTAACCATCTGTGCCCACGTCTGCTTGAAAAAAATTCTCTGTCTCTGAAGATGATGAGGATTAAATATTCCTGTCAGAACATGTCAGATCAACTGCTATCATTGGTAGTTTAACCTTTAGGTTAGCACTTACAACAAAATGCAAAGTCAAATTAAAAGAATTTTTTTAAATCACAAACTTCTTGTCTTCACTCTACTGCAATCACAAGATGTTTTTTAATTCCCTCTGATTAATTCATAGGTGTATCACAGTAATAACACCGTATCTATGCTATTTTAGTAGTAATAAATGCAAATAAGGATGAATTAAAATTGAATGTGATTTTTCTGAAGTCCAGTAAAATGGAATCTTGAAGCAAAAGACAAAAATGAAGAATTTGCAGTCAAAAGTGCTAGTTTCATTTTGGTGGTTGTCCCCATTGGCTGTCCCCTTTGGCTGCCCCACTTGCTAACTTGTAGATGATGATAACTACCAGGACTATGACAGGGAAGAAGCCCTAGGCTTTGAAAATGGAAGAGTCTCAGCATACCTAGCACTTTCTGGGTCATATTCCCCAGAGAGGAAACACTACTGAGAAGGTCATCCAGGGTCTCTGCTCTTCAGAGTCACCTGCCTTCATGCTCCATATCTTTTTTTTAAGTAATAAAGGACGTTTATATATATTTTTCTAAATTATCAAAACATTTAAATGCCATATTCTCTAGGTCTTTTATGAAGTGTTTGAAGACTACCTATCCATCTGACATTGTTTCTGTAAGTCTGAAGAACCTAACTAACATAACTATAGAAATGACAAGCATGAGTGACTATAACTCTGTAAGTCTTCTCTACTAAAATAACTTAAAGACTAAGAATTCACATAACAAGATAAACAGTCTGTAAGCAGATGTACCGTATAAGGACAATGACCTCAAGATTGTGACAATATACAAAATAGCTTAAACAGAGGTAGGAATGCATATATAGTACAAAATGCAATATAACAATAATCCTAAATATATATCAAAATATAAAATATCCTAAACAGAGGTAGAACATACATACAGTATGACTAATATAATTTTACATTTGTATCAATATACAAAATATTTCAAACAAGAGTAGAAATATATGTACATTACAACAAATATAGTTCTGTATTTGTATCAATATATGATTTATATGCCCCACATCTTAAGAGAAGTTGCGACAAGTTTTACAGACTGGTTATATTGTATAAAATCATAAGTCATCAAAAAACCACTTTCTAGACCTATATCCTATTTGGATATCATTAGAAATTAAAGAGAATTTTGCCGTGTTCTGGACCTTTTAATGTTAATGTAAAGGCAGATGTCCAAGTTGAGGTTGCTTTAATGGGGCCACATGTGTTCAGTTTCTTGGCCTGACTTTAGCCATATGCTTTACATATCTCCTTCATACAGATTTATGGACTTGATAATTAGCTGATAAAGCAAACAATATTGTATCTGGCAGAATTTACCTCTTGCCCTATATGAATATAACTTCCCTCTCTCCCACATTTTCAATGCTTTCCCAAATAAGAAATTTGATCAAAACTTCTTTAATACCTTTGCCATTACCAACTCTTGGGATTTGAATGTAAGTGCTGTACAGTAGAAGTAATGACCAGAATAGAAGTAGATGTGATGCCCACTGAGAAGAAAGAGAGTCATATTTGGGTGGAAAATATCTAAGTGACTAATGTAGCATTTCTATCATTACCATGGCTTATCACAGTTATCCCAGTTAATGTGAGATAAACCAGACGAAAATGAAGAGTTAGTCACTCGGAGTAAGGCCAGCAGACATGCAGACTGCTGACGAGGCAAATCTCTTGGCAGGCAGGACTGGAAGCAGAAGCAAACTGACATTGTCAACCACACACTGGACAATGTGTTAGGAAAGAAAAAGACAAGATAGATTTGGTTCAGATCAATCCTCTGAAGTCCCCAAATCTCCCATATGTTGCCGAAGTAAATACAGTTTTTCTCAATATATCACTCCCACTGATTTCTGTATTCTTTTGCATTATTTAGTAAAATGTCTCTGTTTTGTAATTCTTAGCTCCACATTAGAACCTTCAATCACTTGAGAAGATAGAGGATACATTCAGAATGTCAAATTTCACACTTTTGACAGTTACCCCCAAGGCAAAACAGTCCTCCTCAGAACTTGAGTTTTTAAAAGTCCATACATGATCATGCAGCTACCAGAAAAGACTGAAGATCAAAAGCGCATTCATGACATGTGAAGGGCAGGGAAGGAAGCCACGTGCTTTCCATCCAGAAGATGATGAATGTGTAACAGAGAAGTGTAGCATGAATCTTAGAAGGTCTTATTAATAAAATCAAACCTGAGCCGGGTATTGGGGTGAACACTGGAAGGTCAGAGAGACAGAATAAACCACAACTAACCTCACCTGGCCAACTTCTCAGCTGATCTTGTTTCCTCAGACTGGATGCCCCGAGCCCTCATCCAGAATGGGTCTCAGCTGAACTGCTGCTAGAAGCCTGAAAGCTTAACCAGTCACATGCTTCTCCAGGCCAAAGGCTTCTCCAGGCCAAAGGCCTCTCCAGGGCAAATGCCTCTAGTTTCTGGTCCTCACGCCTTATATACCTTTCTGCTTTCTACCATCACTCCCTGGGATTAAAGGCGTGCTTTCTGGGATTAAAGGCGTGGGTCACCATGCTTGGGTGTATCCTTGAACACATGAATTTCTGCCTCTGGAATGCTAGGATTAAAGGCGTATGCTACCACTGCCTAACCTCTGTTTCATATTGTGGCTATTCCGTCTCTGACCCCAGATAAGTTTATTAAGGTACACAATATTTTGGGGAACACAATACCACCACAGAGAAGCATGAAGTGGAAGAGATTTGAGGAATGGATGTTCTCAGAAATCAGTGAGTAGATGGCAAGGATGAGGTTATCAGAACAGAAGTGTGACCAGTGGTTGGGCTTTTCTATTTTATCAATGACAAGATGGTTTGTGTTTTAGAGCCAGCACCATACTGTGTTTTTATAGCCATGCCAAGCTTTGCTATGCTTCAGCGTGAGCAGTGATGAAAGACAAATGCATATAGGATGTATACCTTCCTTGCTGCCTTTGCACTGCTGGATGGAGCTTCAGTTCTATCTCTGTTTGTTTTGAGTTAATATGTGCTGGTTATAACCCTGCCCAGCTCAGTTTCTTTTTAAATAAGGTTTTTCCTTTCCAGTTGCCTTGTTCTGTGATTTTGTATCAAGTGAAAAGATAGCCCCACTTACCCAAAATCAAATAGATATACAAGAGCTTCAATTGCTTTACTAATAAAGAACCTTTGTTTCCTTGTCCCTGCTTCATACACAAATCCTAGTGAGGGCGTTCCTCAGTCCTTACCATGCCCAGGACTGAACAGTGATCTGCAGTCTCCTGTGGGTAGACCCAGAGCTACAGCTTCAGTGTCTGTGTCCTATGTGTGTTGGGAAGCATTGCTTGTGACACTGCTGCCTTCAGGAGCAGGCGGAGGACACAGACTGGTAACTAGAAAGGCGAGGGAGAAGGAAATTTTAACAGCTTCACTCCCTTAGTGCTCTGTCTCAAAGAATCATTCTTGTACTTGACATTTGTTGCCATTTTGCTTTGTCACTTTGAATTGTGGAGCCAGACTGTGTCTCTGTGTTGAAAGGAGGAGGCGAGGTGACCTCGGAAATGTCAGAATTATTACCAATGGCAACCTTCAAGCATAGATAGATGGAAAAGTTGGGGACAAAGAATACTTTATCATTCTATTTCAGTGTTGACTACCAAGTAGGGACCAGGAACAATAATGATGAGCTATTTGAGAATGGTAAGGGGGCAGAGACGGGTGAGAGCTCACTCAGTAAAATGCAAGCCACACAAACCACACAAGCCACACAAACATGGGGGCATGGATTTAGAAAAAGCAGGATGTGGTGGCAAGTGCTTGTGACTCTAACACTGGAAAGGTAGAGACAGGCAGATTCCGTGAACTTGCTGGCCAGCCAATCTAGCTGAATCAGTGAGCTCCAGGTTCAGTGAGAGAGCCTGTCTCAATACTGTTGAAAGATACCAAGGAGCCATGAGCTGGTGGTGCACTCCTTCAATCAATCCCAGCACTTGGGAGGCAAAGGCAGGCAAATTTCTGAGTTCAAGGCCAGCCTGGTCTACACAGTGAGTTCCAGGACAGCCAGAGCTGCACAGAGAAACCTGTCTTGAGAAACCAAAATAATAGAGATTGAGAGAGAGAGAGAGAGAGAGAGAGGAGAGAAAGAAAAACAAGCATCAAGGAAGACCTTTGCTCTATAGACACACACACACACACACACACACACACACACTAGTATACCTATAGGTGCATGTACACACATGGACACATACACATACTACACATGAAAGCATCATAGAGGCAAAACGTGCTATGACAGGCGTTGTTTCTTTTCAACAAGGCCTGCAGTATGCTAGGAGCAGATACCATAGGAATGAGGACACTATCTGTGCAGACCTAATGGAATTTCATTCCCGTCCTTCCTTGTGACCTCAGACAGAGTCACAGTCTGAGCTTTACCTTTCTCTCCTGCAAAAGGATATTATGCCACGCACCTCTTGGGTCTGTTGAGAAGATTAATGACATTGTGTACACAGAGTACCAGGACCTGCGGGTGGCAGCATGCATTCTCTCCCTTGCTTCTATTTTAACAGGACAAATTATTTACAATAATGGGTCATGAAAAACTAGTCCCAAAGCCAATGTTTGAGACTGACTCTACCCAACAGATGTGAAGAGAGATTAATTCACTGCAGAGAGCTTGTTCCTATTTCTTCCTGTTAATCTTGGTAATTCTCAAACCCTGGTGATATTTGAATAGTCAGTAGTACTTGCCCACATTTTTTTTGCCTGTATATTTAAGGTCAATAGTCTGGGATATATACATCAGATGAATTCCTCTCTTCCAATATGCCGTGGTCTGAGCCCTAATGTCTGAATTAGGTTGCAAGTAGTGACAGTTGCAATAGATGTATAAGATGTATCTTTTGTCTTGCACATAGCTTGCAGTCAAAAGCCAGCCATGTCTAACTCATACACCAGATACATGAGACTAAATACTTCCACTTACATCAGTTTTCCTTTGTGGGGGCACTGGAACTTGGTGAACCTGGGCCAGCACGCTGGCCTCATTTCAGGACAGGCAGAAGGAAAGCTGCTGAGTGCTAAAGCTAAAGATAGTTAAGGCAAATCACCTTGCCATGCATGACAAACTTGTCTATTGATTGATCACAACTTCCCACACATCTGTGCATGTAATAATTTCCAGGGCTCTAGACTCATAAGGAATACATGATTGATGTGATAGAGTCTGCCATAAGGACTGGAGAGGGCAACTGTGGAATGTGGGAGTGGGTTGTAAACTTCATTCTGTTGGAATCTATCAGGTTCAATGAGATACTGACAATATGGGGCTGGAGAAATGGTCCAGTGGTTAAGAGCACTGGCTACTCTTCCAGAAGACCTAGGTTCAATGCCAGTACCCACATGGTAGTTCCAAACTGTCTATAATTCCACTTCCAGAAGATCTGTTGCTCTCTTCTGGACTAGGAAGGCACTGCATACTAGTGGTACATTCAGGCAAATACTCATATACATAAAATAAAAATAAAATCTCAAAAAAAATTTTGGAAAGACACCATTATTTTATGGCTGACCTTGTCCATACACAAAAAGTTTGGTATCAAGGTCAGGTAACAGCTTGACCTGGATGACACTACCATGAACCCAATGCCCAAAACAACTACAGCCTCTAGTCAATGTCAAAACAGGTTTCAAACCCACTAATGATTATGAATGCCACAAAGACAATCACTCCTGGGTGCTATGTAGTACCTCACAGCTTTAGGATTCTTGAAGTTTGGGGTTTTGTTCTTATCCTGGTTATTTTTATGTCAACTTTACATGAGATATTAGAGTCACTGGAAGGAAAGAACCTGTGGTAGTTTGAACGAAAATGGACCCCAAAGGGAGTGACACTATTAGGAGGTGTGGCTCTGCTGGAGTAGGTGTGGCCTTATAGGAAGAAATGTGTCACTATGGGGGAGGGCTTTTAGGTCTCCTATGCTCAAGATATGCCCAGTGATACAGTTCACTTCCTGTTGCCTGCACATCAAGTTGTAGATCCCTCAGCTCCTTCTCCAGCGCCATGTCTGCCTGCATGCTTCCATGTCCTGCCATGATGATAATTGTTAAACCTCTGAAACTGTAAGCCAGACAATTATAAGAGTTTCTATGGTCATACTGTCTCTTTACGGCAATAGAAACCCTCAGACAGAGCATCAATTGAGAAAATGCCCACATAATATTGGAATATAGGTAAGCCTGTGATAATTTTCTTAGAGTAATTGATGGGGGAAGGCCCAGCCCATTGTGGGTGATGCTATCCCTGGGCAGGTGGTTCTGGCTTCATAAGAAAGCAGGCTGATAAAGACATATGGAGCAAGCCAGTAAGTGCTGTAGAATAATCCTCTTGTACACTGTAAAGATTTGTCACTCAAATTGGTTTAATAAAGCACTGACTGGCCAGTAGCTTGGCAGGAAGTTAGGCAGGAAGGCCAAACTGAGAATGCAGGGAAGAAGGAGGGCAGAGTCAAGGAGTCACCAGCCAGATGCTGAGGAAGCAAGATGAGAATGTTATTTTGAGAAAAAGTACCAAACCATGTGGCTAAACATAGGTAAGAACTATGAGTTAATTTAAGTGTAAGAGCTAGTTAATAATAAGGCTGAGCTACCGGCTGAGCATTTATAAGTAATATTAAGCCTCAGAGTCAATTATTTAAGAAGCAGCTCCCAATTATTTGGGAATACGCAGGCAGGAGAGAATCTTCTGCCTACAAATAAGCAATACCTCTCCATGGCCTTTGCATCAGCTCCTGCCTCCAGGTCCTCTCCCTGTTTGAATCCCGGCCCTGACTTCCTTCAACAATGAACTACAATGTGGAAGTGTAAGCAAAATAAACCTTTTCCTCCCCAACTTGCTTTTGGTCATGGTGCTTCATCACAGCAATAGAAACCCTGACTAAGATAGTCTTGCATCACTGGAAATCACCAGCAGGCAAGATCGGGGTCATTTCAACATCACTCCAAGAGCCAGTCTCAAGAAAGCACACAATCAGGGGTGAGGGTGGGGGAACCAAGCAAAGCAAAATGTGTTTTTACAAACAGAAAGCATAGAATTAAAATCTATTGGGGGCTTTTAAGTCAAAACTGTACCTGCCGCTATCCCTCTGCCTGAACAATCAATCTTCTGGATGCATGTTTTCATGATCAGACAGTGCTAGCCTCCCATGGAGAATTTAATGAAAGAAATATATAGAAGGATCCATTCTGTCCTCCTTCAGGAAGAGAAGTAATCAAACTTGTATGTGCAACTAGCACCAGATGTTACACAAGGTCATTATCCAGAATCAATACCTTCACATTTACCCAGACTTGCAGCATTAGGACAGGTGAGCCACAGTTTAAACAACAGGGACTCTTGAGGACACACACTGATCAGAATCATGAAAAAAGAAAGCCTCTATTTTGGAGGTATTGTGGCCATTTTGAATATTACAGCCCTCTCAGACTTATCTGACTATAATTCTGTTGGACTATTACATAATTGGTGATTGAGTGACAATTAAATCTTTTTTCTCATAATTCATTTAAAACTGTATATCACCAGCCACAATACCAGCTTGACATTCATGTCAAAAAATATGCATTCACGTTGCCTTGGTAAAGTCTTTGGAATTTGAAGTCTGGGTCATTTCAACAGTACAATCATGTATTAGAAGCACATATCACTCTAGATCTGGTCTATCTCTCTCTCTAATCTAATAATTTCCATACAAATATTAAGTAAATAATTATGCATTTATGTATTTATACACCATATTTTTATATATACATTTTTACTTTTTGTGAGACATAGTCTCAGTAGTCCAGGCTGGCCTGGATCTTCCAGTATAGGTAGGAAAACCTTGAACTTCTGATCCTTCTGCTTTTACTCCCCAAGTGCAAGGATTGTAAGTGTGAGCTCCATCTGGTTTATGTGGTACTGGAGATCAATATTAAACCCAGGTCTTCATGCATGCTAAACAAACACTCCAGCACTTTTTTATTTTCTTCTTCTTTTTAAGTTGCTTTCTAAATTCTTATTACATCACTTTCCTGCTTCCCTTTCCTCCCACTCAGCCACTCCTATGTCCCAAATTAAAAATTAATAGCCTCTTCTTTCTTGATTATTATTGGTGTGTGTGTATGTGCGCGCACGCGTGCGTGCACGCACGCACACACATGCATGCACAAATACATGAATACAACCCGCTTAGTACATTTGTGCTGTTTGTGGGTATGTAGTCTCAGGGTTAATTACTTTATATTGGATAACCAATAAGTGGAAGAGGCTAATTCTCCTTCTCCCAGCAATCACTAGATGCCTGTAGATCTTCGTTTATAGGTCGGACCCCATGAAAATATCCTTATTCCATGTTAGAATGTCCGTTGATATTACAATTGCTCTGGTCTTATAGATACAGCCATTTCTAGGAGAGACGTTTCACAGCAGACATCCTGGTAATCTGGCTCTTACCAAGCATCCTGCCCCCTCTCCTATGGTGTTCCCTGGGCCACAGATGCCGGAGATGTGATGTAGATATAGCCAGTAAGGCTGGGCTCCTCACAAATTTTTAATCTCTACATTGTATCCAGTTTTGTTCCATATTATTGCTTTCATTTGCTGTAGAGAGAAGTTTCTGTGATTACGGGTGGTATCTAGACTTACCCGTGGGTATAAGGATTCAATTTAGAAGACAGAAAGGAGTTACAGTGTTCTAGCAAGGTGGCAGTACTAGATTCTTGTCTAAGGTTCATGACTGTACTAACCCTGGAAAGTTATCTGGGTTTCTAGTTCCAGGTATGATGTCCCTTTTGTTGAGTGGGCCCTAAGTCCAATTAGACAGCCATTAGTTACCACCAACATGCAAGTGACACTTATTACTCCCTCACAGATACATCTCCATGCTGGTCATTGCTGTGGTTCATAGATGTGGCAGCTGGGTAGGACTATTAATTGCATCCTTCTCTTGGAAGCTTGTATATTATTTTCTGAAACTGTAGAAGCTAGACTATGAAAAAAGAGGCTTCCCGTGTCAATACAGCTTGAATCATGAGTCCAGTGTCCAAAGTGTGGAGTGTCTTCAGCAACAGGGACTGAAATTCAACCTCTGATGTAATTGATGTTTTATTCTTTACTCTTTGTGGGGCCTGAGTACCCAGCCTTAGCTTGGCTTACTTCTAGCCAGCTTTTCTTAACTTAAATTATCCCACCTATGTTTTGCCTCTGGGCTTTTATCTTTCTCTATTTCTGTGTATCTTTTATTTCCTCCTTGTTCTGTGTCTGACTGTGTGGCTGGGTGACTGGCCCCTGGCATCTTCCTCCTCTTCCTTTTCTCACTCCTCTTCATCTCTTTTTCTCATTCTATTTATTCTCTCTACCCGCCAGCCCCTCCTATCCTTTCCTCTGCCTTGCTATTGGCCATTCAGCTCTTTATTAGACCAATCAGGTGTTTTAGGCAGGCAAAGTAACACAGCTTCACAGAGTTAAACAAAGTGCAACATAAAAGACTGTAACACATCTTGGCATCATTAAACAAATATCCCACAGCATAAACAAATGTAACACATCGTTAACTAATATTCCACAACACTCTGAGATACAACCAAGTGATAGTTGATATTGTTTGGGGAGTCACTTGGACGACCCTGACAAATCATTCAAAAAGAGCTCTCACCTGGGACACTGAGGTCCTTGTTAGTCTATGGTTCCTGTGGGGAGCATTGTCAGCCCAGCTAACATAATTTCCACATACATAGTTTTGGTGAACATAAAATAATATTATTTCTTAAGGCTTTATCAAACAACATTGGTGTTATTTGCCATCATCCCTCTTTGTTATGTGTTGACCTCCCTCACTCTTCCTCGGTTAGAACCCCACACCCATCATTATTCCATTTCCCAGTCCGTATCACCTGTGTACTGCTATCACCCTCTCAAGCCTGCCCTGCAACTTGTGGTCACTTTATACTTTCATGGTTTCTGTGGTTACTCAATGTTGTAGATTCACATCTGAGGATTTGGAGCTAGGAGCCACACATGAGAAAGAGCATATGGCATTTGTCTTTCTGAGTCTAGGTTACCTCACTCAGTATAATTTTTTCTAGGTTCATCCATTTGCCTGCTGATTTTATGATTTCATTTTTCTTTACAGGTGACTATTATCCCATTTTATGTAATATGTACCACATTTTCATTATCTGTTTTCAGTTAAGGACATTTAAATTCTTTCCATTTCCTAGCTGTTGTGAATAGAGCAACAATGAACATGGCTGAGCAAGTATCTGTGGAAGAAAGCAGCAAGTCCTTTGGACATATGACAGGGGGTGGCGTATCTGGGTCCTATGGTAGAATTATGTTCAGTCTTTTGAGGATTTCCAGAGGGACTGTACCAACTTGCATTCCCACCAACAGTGAACAAGGGCTCCTCTGTCCTCACCATCTCTCCATCATTTGGTATTAGTTGTTTTATTGATCTTAGCCAGTCTAACTACAGTGAGATAAAACAGCAAAGTAATTTGCATTTCCCTAATTGCTAAGGATGATGACTACCTTTCGATATTTCTCAGCCATTTTTATTCTATTGATAACTGTAGCTAGAGTTTTCCTGCCTGGGCCACAGTCAGGATAAATCTGTCACCCGCCAGTCCCACAGCCGCTCAGACCCAACCAAGTAAACACAGAGACTTATATTGCTTACAAACTGTATGGCCGTGGCAGGCTTCTTGCTAACTGTTCTTATATCTTAAATTAATCCATTTCTATGAATCTATACCTTGCCACGTGGCTTGTGGCTTACCGGCATCTTCACATGCTGCTTGTCATGGAGGCGGCTGGCAGTGTCTCCTTCACTCAGCCTTCCACTTCCCAGAATTCTCCTCTCCTTGTCCTGCCTACTTCCTGCCTGGCCACTGGCCAATCAGTGTTTTATTTGTTGACCAATCAGAGCAATTTGACATACAGACCATCCCACAGCAGATAACTCTATATTTTATATATTTATATTTAGATCCCTAATCCATTTTTAAGTGGGTTATTTTTTTTTTACTCTGTTTGAGTTCTTTGTATATTCTGGATATTCATCCACTGTCAGGTATACAGCTGACAAAGATTCTCTCCCATTCTGTGAGATTCTTCTTCATTTTATTGTTGCTTTTAGCTGTACAGAAGCTCTTTTATCTCATGAGGTCCTAGTTGTCAATTGCTGTCCTTAATTCCTTGACCAATGCTGTCCTTTTCTACACTTTTATCTTTTAGGAAACTGCCTATATTTTCTTCTAGAATTTTTAGTGTTTCAATCTCCAAATTGAGGTCTTTGACACACTTGTACCTAATTTTTCTACAGGATGCTATGTAAGTTTCTAATTTTATCCTTCTGTATATGGTCATTCAGTTTTACCAGCACCATTTGTTGAACATGCTGTTTTTTTTGTCCAGTGTGTTTTTGCCTATTTGTTAAATGTCAGATTTAATTACAAGTACTCACTTTTGGATCTTCTATTTTATTTGTCTACATATGTGTTTTTGTGAAAGTACCATATTATTTTTAGTACTAAAGCTCTGTAATATATCTTGATGTCTGGAATGGCAATGCCTCCACTATTCTTTTTTTTTTTCTCTCAAGATTGATTTGGCTATCTGGGGTCTTTTCTAGTTCTATATGAATCTTAGGATTTTGTCTTCTTCTATGAAGAATTTGAAAGTATTTTTATTGGTATGGCATTGAATCTGTACATTGCTAGGACTTCTATCATGATAGCATGTTGGATTTTTGTCAAAGGCTATTTATGCACCTACTGAGATGATCTTGTGATTTTTGTCTTTAAGTCCCTCTATATAATTCACTGTATTTATTGAATCATTATATATGTTTAAACAACACCTCATTTGCATGATAAAGCCAACTTGATCGTGGTGGATGGTTTTCTTGATATGCACTTGTGTTCAGTTTGCTAGTATGTTGTTGAGAATTTTGCATTTATGGTCTTTTTTTTAAGAGTTTAAGGATTCGTTGTAGTTCTTTGAAATTCTGGTAGAATTCTGCTGTGAATCAATTTAGTTCTAGAATGCATTTTATTACTGTTTCAATCTCCTTCATTATGGGTCTGCTGTGGTCATTGGCTTCTTCTGGATTTAACTTTGGTAGTTTGAATGAATCAAGAAATTCATCCATTTCTTTTAGATTTTCAACTTAATGGAGAACAGGTTTTTAGACTATTCCCTTATAATAATCTGAATTTCTTTGGTGTCTGTTAAAATCTTTCCCTGTTCATGACTGACTCAGTTAATGTGCGTTTCTCTTTCTTTCTTTTGGTTAGTTGGGAGAAGGGCCTCTTGATCTTATTTTCTCAAAGAACCAATCTTATATTTGTTGATTCTTTGTATTGTTTTATTTGAATCTATTATGTTAATTTCTGCTTTGATTTTTATTATTCTTGCTTTCTACTGGGTTGGGGTTTGGTGTGCTCTGTTTTTTTTTGTTGTTGTTGTTGTTTTCCCAAATTCTTGAGTTGTGTCATTACGTCATTTGTTTGTGTTCTGATTTTTTAATGGAGGCACTTAGGGCTATCAACTTCCCTCTTTGGACACCTTTTCATGTGCCCCAGAGGTTTTGTTGTGTTTTGTTTTCATTTTCATTTTGATCCAAGAATATTTTTATTCTTTCTTAATTTCCTTTTTGACTCATTCATCATTTATTAATCAGTTGTTTATTCTAAACAACTGTAAACTAAAAAAGTTGTTTTTACGCTTTTAGAGTTTTGTATGATGTCAGTTTTAAGTTTTATTGCAGAATGGTAAGATAGAATGCATAAGATTACTTCAGTTTTTCTGTATTTCTTAGGGTTTGCTTTGTTTCTTAGCATGCAGCCTATTTTAGAGAAGTGTCCATGTGATGCTTAATAGAATGCAAATTCTTTGGTGTTGTGGAATATCCTATAGATATCAGGCCCATTTGGTGCAAAATGCTATTTAATTCTGAGGTTTCTCTGTTTACTTTTTGACCAGATGACCTATGTATTGGAGAAAATGAGGTGCTGAAATAACCTACTATTATTGGGTTACTGTTAATCTGTCTTTAATTCCATCAATATGCTTTTTATGAAATTAGGTACCCTGGAGTTGGTTGTATATACACCTGAATTTATCTCTTCATTGATATAAATTGCCCTTCCTTTGTCTCTTCTGATTAATTTTAGTTTGAAGTCTATTTTGTTAAATACTAGGATGACAAAACCTGCTTGCTTGTTGATCCCATTTGCTTGTAATACTTTGTATCCTTTGTCTTTAAGGTGATGCCTATCTTTAATGTTGCAATGAGTTTCCTATAGACAACAGCTAGATGGAATTTGTTTTCTTATCCATTCAGCTAGCCTGTGTCTTTTAATTAAAGAGTTAAAACCATTAATATTTAGAGTTTTTGTTGAAAAGTGTGTAAATTGCAAACATTTTCTTGTTTTCTGCTGGATAATGTTCTTAGCTGTGGCTTATTTTTCATTAAGTTATAGATTCATTTTTTTTTCTAGACTCCCTTGGCTATAAAAATTCCTTTCTTTAGTGCTGCTTATTGGTGTTTTTTTTTCTTAGTCAATAGAAATCTTTTTTCTATTAATTAAATTTTTTTCATTTATTTTACATACTGGCCACAGTTCCCCCTCCTTTTTTAAATGTGAGTTTCTTTAGGCTGTTTAGAACATGGAAAGCTTTTTTTTTTTTCCCTTGTAACTATAGTACACACTCGCTGGCTACATTATCTAGGTTGGCAGTTGTTCTTTTTAGATTTAGAGTGCATTGCTCCAGGCTCTTCTGGTTTTCAGAGTTTCCATGAGAAATCGGGTGTTATTCTGGTGGATTTTCCTTTAGATGTTGTGTTGGCTAGTTTTAT
>CABHPH010163078.1:0-58768 GCA_902168325.1 Peromyscus nudipes
TCTTTCTTTCGTCTGTCTGTCTGTCTCTCACACACACACAAAGGAAAAAAAACCAATTTAAACAAAGTTTATTTTACAGAAAATAGCAGATTATGACTTCTTTGGTTTATGACCATATGAAAGCAATCCCTATCCAACAGAAACTAATTCATCATTTGAATTGTGATCCTTTCCTGAGCCGGCAGTGTGCAGCACAATCCCTGCTTGCAATGCTAGGCAGCACTAGTGAGACACAACTCCCTGTCAACCTCATAATCACCCGCGGAAAGGGTATGTACGCAGCTGCCAAGCCAGGATGGCTGGAAGGTCATGTGTACTAAATACGTTTTCAACTTAGGCAGTTTCTAACTCCACCCTAAGCCAAGGCACATCTGTTCTTACATGCCCTAGACACAAGAGGTATGCTCTTCCACAAAGGACCACATGGAAAGACACCAGGATGGCCAGGAAGCAGAATGCAGAGGTGAAGCTAAGTCTGAAGATTAAAGCCTTCGTGGGGGCTTCCCAGAAAAGGCAGGCAGAACTGGTGTGCAGTGGATTGTAATCATTCTCCAGACTTTAGAAAATTGCGGTGCTTCCTACTTGCCTGTCACATTGCTCTGGGATGGTTAAGGCAGAGGGATGTCTTCTGGGTCATCTAGACTGTTAGTTTGCATATGAAAGGCTCTGTTACTCCATTTTCCATTCTGTGACAAGGTAGTTGAGCTCAACACCAAGAATGAGCAAAGTTTACTTGTACTCCTAAGAAAATGACACCTGAAAATAGCTTTCTCTAAATCTGATCATTTTGGTAAGTGCTCAGTAATTTTCCAATTGATTTTTTTTCTTGTAGATAGGCATCATTTGAAAGCAGTGTGAGAGTTTCCAACCTTAACTTCTTGATTTTACTTTTTTATTTATTTGACTAGAAAAATCCCTTTGTGTCTGTATTATTCTGTTTGAATTGCTGCAATAAAATACCATAGATTGGGGCCTTTGACGGTAGAGATCCACATTTTCACAGCAGCATATGGCTGGTTTCTGGTAAGCTGCCCTCCGTGGCTTGGGGAAACAAGATCTCCTTTCCCATGGTGTCCTCTCCTAGCCTTCCCTCCACCCACTTGAGAGGCTTCCAGAGACCCCTTATAACCCCATTTAACTGTCTATTGAAGGCTCTATCTCTACGTAAAGTCATACAGAGGCATGGAGCTTCAACACAAGATAAATTGTGGAGGGCAAAACACAGCTAAAAGCAGTGTATAGGAGTAGTGTAAGCACAGTATTTTTTCTTATAGCTTTAAAATTTTGAATTAACATTACATGTGATATTTTACATCTTGTCTTGAATATCTGAGAACTAGTGTGGACCAAATATGCATATGCAAATATGCAAGGATTAATATGGATAAAACATAAGTTTGTTTTGAATTATTCATTACAGTGGTTTATTTGAAAAGTATGTGTATCTTTTAGACATGGACCAGATGTCCGATAAGCACCTGCTGATAGACAACAGAGCCACAAGTGTTTGCTACTATTTGCATATTGAATGTCTCAAGGGTTTGTAAGTGGTTTACACTTAGAAACTACTCATCATAGTTGCCTTCATTCAGTAAAGACTTTCTGTGAGGCAATAAGTGTATTTCAATATAAGTGGCATAGTCTTTGGCATGTAAGACCATGTGTTATTCTTGAACTAAAATTTTACATGTCGCAATAAATATAAGTCTATTTCTTGCTGACTTAGGGAGGAGAAAAACTATTATGATAAAGGAGACATCATAATTCCCATTCTGTTATGAAAGGAAACTTTTTTTGGGAAACACACCATTTAAAGAGACAAAAATTCCTTCTGAGTAACTCTCACTCAAAATTATTCTTTTAAAAATAGTATTTGTATTAATTTTTTGAGACTTTCATACAATGTAATTAGGTCATATTGACCCTCAATTTCTCATTGTAACTTCACCCAGATGCATTCCGTATTAGTCAGGGTTCTCTAGAGGAACAGAACTCTATCTGTCTGTCTGTCTGTATGTATGTCTCTCTGTGTGTGTTTGCGCTCCCGTGTGTGTGCATGTGTGTATATGATTTATTAGAATGGCTTGCAGGCTGTGGTCTAGCTAGTCCAACAATTGGGGAATATTATTTTAAAGTGTGTTACATTTTTTTCCTGCTGCTTTTGTTAACAATTCAAAGATGTGTTTGATTAAATAAAATTAATGTATGGACAGGAGGCCGAGTCAGCAAGTAGCTGACAGGAAGGGGTAAGGAGGAACCATGTGTAGCAAGGGTTTTTAAGTGGGGGCTGAGAGAAGGACTCTGGGTTTTTTGGAAGACGCCAGTAAAGGGAGAAGGTTAGCTACTAGTTATTCGGTCTCTCTAAGCAAGCAGGATTCCGCCTAAACTGTTGAATTGTGAGTTCTTTAGATTTACATAAGTTCCCTTAGTAGCTTTGAAAGAGTCAGTGCCTGAGGGAACAGAATACTCTCAGGCTGCGGCCCTTGCTGCCGAAGCCATTGCTTAAGGGGCAGCTATTGAAGATAATAAAAAAACAGTTAACAACAGCTGACTATAGATGGAAGGTCCAAGAATCAAGCAGTTGTTCAGTCCATGAAGTTTGAGATCTCAGCTGGTCTTCAGTTCTGGATTAGAAGTGGGTCTTCCCACTTGGCATGATTTAATTAAGAAAAAAAGATCCCTCAAAGGTGGGCCCAATCATTTGGGTTTTAGTTAATTCTATGTAGATAAGTTGACAACCAATAATAGCCATCAAGGGCTGGAGAGATGGCTCAGAGGTTAAGATCACTGACTGCTCTTCCAGAGGTCCTGAGTTCAATTCCCAGCACCCACATGGTAGCTCACAACCATCTGTAATGAGATCTGGTGCCCTCTTTTAGCATGCAGTCATACATGCTGTATACATAATAAATAAATAAATCTTAAATAAAAAAAGAATAGCCATCACACATCCCTACCTTCTCACCACCCAAACTTTGTGTTTGGATTATTTTTTTCTTTTCTATTAAGAAATTTTCTATTCATTTCACATACCAACCACAGATCCCCTCCCCTCCTTCTTCCTGCTCCCCAGCCTCCCCCCCTATCCAAACCCCCATTCCCACCCCCTCCAAGGCAAGGCCTCTCATGGGGAGTCAGCAGAGCCTGAGACACTCAGCTGAGGCAGGTCCAAGCCCCTCTCCCTGGACCAAGGCTGTGTAAGGTGTCCCACCATAGGTAGTGGGCTCCAAAAGGCCTGCTCATACCCTAGGGATGGATCCTGATCCCACTAACAGGGGGCCCCGGATTCTTTTAAAATAACCTACCCACTCCAATTTGTGCTTTCCACACACTCCAGGGTGTGGGGCCATCCTGGAGCTTGGTCAACCCATCAGGAGCTGCGTCCTTAAAGCTGTCAACTCTCCCTGGCTCCTCCCTTATAGGTGGGGCTTGAGGTAGAATGTTGATTGGCTTGATCCTGTGCAGGCCCTATGCAGGCCACTACCGCTGGGGTGAGTTCATGAGTGCGGTGGTCCCACCATTCCAGATGACACTTTTCAGTAGGCTCCTCCCCAACCTCTGGCTCTTACAATCTTTCTCCCCTTTCTCTATGATTCCTCAGCCTTGCGGGGAGAGTATGATCTGGATGTCCCGTTTGTGCCCGGGAACTCCACAGATACTTATTCTCTGCACGTTGACCAGTTGTGAGTCTCTGCATTCACAGCTCTGCGAACTGCGCTGATCAACATTGTTCTGAAAGTGTTCATTCATTTAAAATTTACTTGACTCGGGTACATGATGTCAATGTTTAAAACAATTTTTAAAATTTAGAAAATACATAAAAAAAAACCAAGTTAACATATTTGAGATACACTGTAAGGCTTCATTGACTATTCGTTATCTGGTGACCTTTAAAAGGGTAAAATTAATGATATACATAATGAAAAACCCCTAAATATGTATTGCCATATTGCTATCCTTTTGACAAGAAATAGAAGATTTCATTCATTTACTTTCTGTCTCATAGAACCCCCAAAGGGCTCATTTTAGAAAAAGTAACTTATCAACCCAAATCTCATTGTCTATAGATCCACAGACAGGTTCAGCTGCCCTTGGGGTCAGTTTCTTGCTTTGGCCCTCAGCAACTGAGTAACCTCTGGTGAGTTCCTTAATGATTCCCAGATCTAGCTTCTCCATTCATAAAATTAGAATAGCATCAGTGTACTGTGTTTTTTCTCCCTTATAATTATAAGCTAACTTACTTGAGATAATGAGAGCAGATTTCAGCATGTAGAAGCTTAGCACATGAAACCAATTCATTTTTGTTATTGATAAACAACCACAGTACCATGTTTTTGAAGTTACTGACTAAATTTGAAATATTTAACTAGTCTGTGGAAATGAATCTTAGAAAGTCTTAAAGATGTAAATTTCCAAACATGATTATTTATATGCTTATTTAGTTTTGACACAAGGTTTCAATGTGGCCCTGGCTGGTCTGGAATTCACAAGAGATCCACCTGTGTCTTTTCTCCCAAGTGCTGATATTAAAGGGGTGCTCCATCACACCTGCCCGAGTCTGTAGGAAATGATATTTTGGTTGATAAGCCACTTTTAAAGAAATTATTTATTTTCTTTTTTGAGATCATAATATAATTACACCATTTGCCTTTTACATTTCCTCCCTCCAAACTTTCCCACTCACCCCTCCAAGTCCTTTTTCAAATTTTCAAATTCCTTCCTTAATCATTTATACATACATACACATAAGGAAAACCTTCTCAGACCATATGTTCTTTGTACGTCTGTTTTCAGGGCTAACCATTTAATCCTGAATAACCAACTGGTGTGCTCTTTCCTGGGTAAGATGATTTCTCCCACTCTCAGGCTTCCTTAGTTGCCAATAGATCCCTGTGTAGGGTTGAGGACTCTGTGAGCTTTCCCCATACACCTTAGCGTGTCTATCGGTATCATCTTTGTTCGGTTCATGTTTAGGCAGACATATTGGTTAATTACTTTTTTCTGTAAAAGAGCTTCCTATGGATTAGACACGGAGTAGAAAAAAAAGGTGAAATAATGAAATCTTCTAATTGAACGTAGGCTTCTTGTAATGTTTATCCAGTCCAGGACTTCAGGATCTGTTCTTAGATGCACCAAAGACGACAAGACAACCTTTGTTATTAAGAGAAGAGAAATGGTTTCTCAGGAAGCACAACTTCATCATGCAGGAGTTTATGATTTGTGTCCAGCTTGATGATTTAGAAAGGAAGAGGACCAGGCCTTTCCTGAGTCAGAAGATTTCCTCAAACCATTATAAAATAACAATTATGACTCCCCACTTCTTATTTTTATTGCTGGCTTGAAAAAGATGACTCTACAATGCTTACACCAGGAGGAGATTATTCTCCAAATAAGGACCCAGCATGACATTTATGAGAAAGCCAGGGTCCTCCTGCGCAAAGCTGATTGGTGCTCAGCCAATGGGCTCTAGGATGCGCCAATAAAAGCTGCTTACTGCCCTGGGCTGGACAGATGCAGGGCAGGGGGTCATCTCTGCCTCTGGACCTTGGGAAAATGCTCACTGCCTCTCTGAACAGCACACATCTGTGGCCTGCCAAGAGAAGTCAGACCTTGAAGATGAAACATCTGCTTCCCCAGTTCCCTTCCATCCTGGCCATCTACTGCTTCTGTATGCTGCAGATTCCCTCCCCAGGTAAGGAGATTGTTATCACATCTGCCTGCCCTGAGTTCTATGGAAGACTGAGAGATCTTTACCCCTCAGGGTCATTCTCAACAGAGTTGAGCTTCCTTCCTTCACCTATGCTCACATCTACCCTCTTGTTTTCAGGCGTGGCACTTGTGTCTAACCAGAATGATGGACACAGTGAGACGCCACAGCCTTTTGCACAGAGACTTTCTCCAGAGATACTGGGATTAAACAGCCCTTGCCCCAGGAGTGTCTTGACTGTGTGGTGGTGAAATCGAAGGGTATGGTGTGAGTTGGGGGAAAACCCTGCTTAGTGGTCTGTTTCAGAGACAGACGCTGGAGATGAGAACACAGGGAGGAAAGCAAGGCTTACAGTCCCCCCAAACTGAAAGCTGAGGAGCAGCTGAAAAGAGCAGAGAGTAACTATGTAGACGAAAGAAATTGTATGGAGTGAGGGGTACGGGGTGGGAGTAGGTTCTCAGAGAGTTCTGGGGAACCCGAAGGCCAGCATCCTCCAGTCCCTCGGGCGCTGTCCGCGGTGCTGACCCGGTGCTGCACCTCTTCAATTTCTGAGAAGCAGTTTGTACGGGAGCCAGAAGTGGGAAGGGAGTCTGAAGTCCTCAGCCAGGATCAGATCACCATCTCCAGGCAGTTTGTCATACAGTGCAGGAAAGTGGGCCACTGATGGAAAAATCTGTGATTTGAAACAAGGACAATTACAAAAAATTGGACTTTTCCATTAGAATTAAATTTGATTTAGAGGCATAGAGAACCTTGGGAAAATATAGTGCGCTTATTTTGTCCTCAAGAGTATTTGCAACATCTGGGCATTGTGAGGAACGATATCAGCTTAACATCTCCAGAGTGCTGGGTCTCCTCTGTGGCTTCCCAGTGGGATTCTAGATTCTACTCAGCTGCTTTGTCTAACCCCAGCTCACAGCCAGCCCCGGACAGCTCACAGCCAGCCCTGGACAAGCAGCTGGTGTCCCTCTGGCCTCCAATAGAATCTTGTTCATAGTTAACTTTGGAAAATTTGGCTTGTAATTTGATTGTTTGCCTATTTATATCTACCCCTCTATTTTTCCTGTTTGATTTTGTTTGCCGAGGGTAGAGTCCTATGGTCTTCAATTTTGTATTCACACAGACTTCTCAATAAGAGCTTGTAGGATTGTTTTGCAGGACTGCATTGTTAAATGGTCATAATTATCAAAAATATTTTTACATTAACCTGTGACCTGATCCCGTCTGATGTCCAATCATGGATTTTTTGTTAGGGTCTATGGGGGTATTCAGGTTTAGATGAAGATTTCTTGCTTCTGACAGTTCTCAAAATAATTGAAGGGACTTAATATATGCATCCTAATTTCGGTCTTTCTAGAGAAAACCATATGTACCTTTAACTCTACATTACCTTCTATCATTTCAAGTCAGGTTATTACTCTTCAAGGCTTGAACACCATTGTTTGAATATACAGAAGTATTACCTTAGCTTTCTGTTGACTCAGATTATTTAGAGAATAAATAATCCACACTATATATACACATGTATATATACAAGTATGTGTGTACATATGTGTGCATGTATGAGTACATGTATGTATATATGTATATATGTTGTTGCTAGAATAAACTTCTCTTGAGCCATATGCCCCCATTCCACATTGTAAAATATCCAAATTCGGGACATTATATGTACTTATTTAATCTTATTTTGTTAGTGCTGACCTACCCTCATGACTCCTTCCAGCTGTATAAACCTCTGAGTGTAATATCATGCGTAAATGAGAAGATGTGTTCATGTAAGTCAAAAGGGGGCTGGAAGGATCCAATTACATGCTAGTAGCAACTCTCCCCAGAAATCTACCCCTGGAGGGGCTGATGGAGTGGAGACAGGTACCTGCATGTCTTAAAAGTCCCGATTAAATGCACATATTTTGTTAATATTACTTTCTGTTATTTGATACTCACATATTCCACAAAAATATAAACTTATTTGCTCCCCAAGTATTTTCTCTGTCTTTCTTGATTTGCTAACAGATGGACTAGAAATTCCCATTATGTTGAACACATGCAGTTTTAAAATTATGTTGGTACACATCTTGGATTTGATAGTTTTAGGTAGAAGTGTCTTATTTTTTCAAGTCTTCTTAATTGTACCTTCTGTTACTTTCTTAACCGTTACCTTCTCCATGACTTCTTTTGCTCATCTCTATGATGGATTCTATTAAGACCTCTGTATGTTTTTTTATGGCATGGGTGCAGAAGCAAATGATATGACGTCTTTCTGGAATTGATGTTTTGATTATCTTTTGTTATAGGAGTTTCTCAACCCTTAGCTGATTCTCCAGATGGCTTAGATGTTGTGGAGCTTGAGGTATGCTATTATGCAGCATTGTGAGATTTGTGTTTAGTCCCAGCCCTGAGAATATCATGTGGTTAATGCTCACTTAAAACTATTTTAAGATCAGATATTTGGCTGCAGCAGAAACTCACTGTGATTGCTGCATGGCCTCATTTAAGACATCCTGAGAGTTGGATTGAAATTCACTGCATTGTGTGAGGAGATAATTCGAGGTTCATAAATGGAACAATTTTAGAATTTTAAATATGCTGTAAGAGATTTTACTGGCTAAAGAATTTATTCTTATATTTTATTTCTTTTCCTCATTTTGTCTTTTAGCGACTGGTATACTGTCTGAATCAGTGGGAAACACTTTCTAGCCAACCTAAGGTAAAAATAATACATATACTAGCTCTTGTAGTTATATCAGTATATATGTTTATATAACTTATGTTGAATAAATGGTTCTTTTGATATCTACTAGAGAATGTTGTATATATGTGTATGTGTGTGTATAAAAATACAGTTCTGGGAAAAATCAAGTTTCTCTCTTTGATATAAATAACAAAATAGTACTTCATATATATTCTTAAGATTATATTATCTATATAATAAAATTAGTTATATGCCACGACATATATTATATATTATACACTGATGCATTATGGTGTAACTGTTCTCAACACAGTAGATCTCATGTAAAGGACCATACCAGCAGTAACTATAGTAACTACAACAGAAGTGATTCAGTGGGTACAAAGTCAATGCTGATTAATTGAAAATACGAAAGAGTGGTCTTAGGATAGTTCATGATTCTCAGCACAGCCTATCAGTTTTCACCTTGAGTAACATTTCTTCTTCTCCACTCACTTCCCCTACCCACAGCATCATGCAGTTCAGCCACATCCAACATCTCACCGTTGCCCAAATACAGCAGACCTTGAAATCTTTATATAGCCTTCTCTTTAGCCAGAAATGTTTCCGCTTTCCTCAGAGCCAGTAGTGACAGCCCAGGATCTCAACCGGAGCTGTCTCTGTGCCTTAGTTGGCTTGTCTGTTCCATGTATGGAGTTGCTGTAATGGCTCCAGTCTTCCTGAGGAATGAATGCTTTAACTTCCATAATGTGCTCTCAACAGCACCCACAGCACAGCAAACAATAGCCCTTAGCTGCGTCTTGTTGCAGCTACTTCTCGTTCAAAATCCAAGTGCCACCTTCTCTCTCAAACTTCATGAAGATACAGTAGTACTTGCATCTTGTTTTCAATTTACCACTATGCACATGTCTGGAGATGATTGTTAAACCATCTTTATAGTCTTAGTGTCTGGATGAAGCCTCAAAATGAGAACTTGGAGTCCCCCAACTCTTTTCTATTACATCCCCACCTTGCACCACAGTGGCTTCCCTGCATTTCACATGAAGGCTGTGGTGTCTCCCACATGAGCAGGGACAGAAGTGTGGCTGTCCCACTGCCTGCTGCAGCATTCAATTGGATTGTGGGGTTTCCAGGTGCAAGGACCTAGCTGGAATGAATTTCCATTTACCCTTTTCATGTCCCCAGAGCCTATCACACCCATTATTTCTGGTTACAAATGAACAAATAGTTGTTCAAATGAGCATAAAAGCCAACACTTTGAAATTATGAATAGAGAGCTAGCACCTTTTCCTGGCTTCCTTGTTGCCCCCAACTGTCCAGTGTTGGGATGAATTGGTGGAGCTCCTAATCCACTGCTCCCCTGTTCTCCACAAACCCAGTCTTTGTTTGCAGGAGACTTCTGTGTTCTAGCAACTCAGGAAGTGGTGGTATTCTACAGCCAATGTCATCTGCAGAAACTCTTCAAGCACCGATTTTCTCTTTACCCCATGAGATCAGAAGGAAGTTAGACAGGAAAAAGTTAATAGGTTCTGTGAATAGAGACCCATTTATTCCTTAATTCAGGAGAGATGCTTGAGAACATGTCACTGCTAGGTACCAGGGATGGAGTAATGATCCACACAAAACTACCTGCCCTCATAATGTGTGTATTATAATTTGGGAAAATGAATGAAATGCTACAAAAGTAAAACTTGATACATGTTTTTCTATGAAAAGAGGAAGGTAAGGATATGTATGAAATCTGGAGACGTTTGATTGGCAGCTGGAAAAGACTGAATAAACAACTTATTTTTATGAAATAGGGGAAATGTTTTCCTCCCTAAGACTGGAAAGATAAGAAGAGACAAGTTGTAAAAGGCAACTTTATCTTAAAAGCCTATGTCAACTGCAATCTTTTTTTTTTTTTTTTGAGACAGGGTTTTTCTCTGTAGCCCTGGTTGTTTCAGAACTCACTCTGTAGACTAGGCTGACCTGGAACTCACAAAGATCTGCCTCTGCTCCCTGAGTGCTGGGATTAAAGTTATGCACCACCATTTCCCATCTGTCAACTCCAATCTTGACTGTTTCATAATATTTGAGTAAATCCAGCCAGGCTCACAGTGTGACTTACACTGAAAACTTCATCAGATACCTTCTCCAGGAAAACTCCATGTAACTTTCTTCTCAATTCTCTTTCCAGGAAAACCAGGATATATACAAAAGGGTAAGTGCCTTGTAGTGCCTAATACGGACTCTGTTCCATGTTTGGAGCAAGTGACACTTGGTGCTAATATCCTTTCTTATTTATCTAGTTTTTATTTCACTACTCCAGAACACAGAAGCCAAGGCATCCAGTTAACCCTGAGGTCAGTATTTTATTATGCCTTCGGTATAAATGATGCTCTTCTGCATACCTTTTATGCCTTTTGAATTTACATACATACACAGCCAAGTATTAGGTAGGGAACTCCCAGATACCTATGAATAATAGGTCCCTACATGCATTCCCTCACCCTGCCCAGGATGGCAAGAATTGTCTCTTTCTCATCAGGGACGGGAGTGGCGGGTGACTGACAGATCTGAAATATTAGAGAATAAACTGCAGGAAAGAGAAATTAAGTAAGAAACGTGTTGTGTTCTTGTTATCATGTACTTAAACAGAAGCGCAAGGAGAGCCTGTAAGCACTACACCCATTCTCACGGCTCCTTATTGCTTTCCACCTTTATGTTTTGAAAAGTGCTGTGTGGTCCACACAGTGCTGTCTCCCCCAAGGTGACCCATGCACATCATCTTCCGTGGCTGTCAGGGTGTAGATACACAACAGTAATAACAACAATCACCTCTAACTTGTGTTTACAGCTCTGGGGCGCAAATTCCAGGCCTTGTGCCTGGTAGACAAGCACTCTATCCCTGAGCAACATCCCTGACCCCCACTTTTTTTCTTTTACACAAGTTCTTACTTTGTAGTCCAGGCTGGGCTTCCTCCTACTTCTGCGGCTAAGATTACAGGTGGGTGCCATCACCCCCAACTGACTTTCTTAAAACTCTTAGTGACCCTCGGGAGCAGCTTGGGTAGGTTAAATTCTGTTGTGTGGCATTTGAGAAACACTGGGAAGGTCAAAACATCTAGATTTTAGTTTGGGTGCACTGTCAGGGCAACTGAAATTCTACTGCGGGAAAGCCACTTATTTATATACGTAGGGCTCCCCAAGTCTTCTTAAAGATTGTCAAATACCAGTTTTTTAGCTTAAACTGGGGGACACCAGGGCGGGAGGATCGGGATCCATCCCTGGCACATGGGCAGGCTTTCGGGAGCCCGGTGCCTGCGGTGGGGCACCTTGCGCAGCCTTGGTGTGGAGGGGAGGGGCTTGGACCTGCCTCTGGCTCAGTGTGCCAGGCTCTGCTGACTCCCCATGGGAGTCCTTGATTTGGAGGATGTGGGGCTGAGGGGTGGGTGGAGGGAGGAGGTGGGAATCTGTGGCTGGTATGTAGGGTGAGTAGAAAATTTCTTAATAAAAAAAAATGAAAAAAAAAGATTGTCAAATACTCAGAAAAATGTTTCCCCCAAGAGGCAAAGTCATTGATGTTGTAGGTCTAGGAATGGGATTAGATAAGGAGGGGCCAGCTACTGTCAAGCAAAAAGGAGCAAAGGAAAGGGAGAGGCCTTGGTTGCTTCAAAAGCAAAACACCAGGGGAACCTAGAAAAGGACAGATGCCCTTGCCTGCAGTGTGCAGGCAGGCGAAGCCCAGTGGTGTGGGCTCTGATGCTCACCACCCTGGTACCTCCTCCCCAGCACAGTGCATCTGAAGAGAGAGGAAGGATCCAGGGCAGCAGCTGCTTTGAGGCCAGGACAGAGTGCTTAAGGTTAACGTCCGTAAGCGACCGATTTATCCTGAGGGAAGGTTTCTAAGTGGTGTGTTGGAATTGAAACCTGTATCCAGGCAAGCAAGCTCTTTATTGGAAACATAAATGTTTTGAGCATAGGCTCCGGAATTGATTTTACTCTGAAAATTAAACCCATTTGTAAGAAAGGCCAGTCAAAAAGCATGCGCATAGCCCTGGGCTCTCAAATACTCGGCTAGAGTCAACACGGTTACAGCTCCTCTCTGAGATGCCCGGGCCTCACAGCGTTTCTCTATTACAGTTTGCACCCGTGCATCCCTTGATGCGCCTGGCTGCCAAGCTCGCCAGCAGAAGGATGAAAAGATGGCCGCCTCCAGTATGTGTTTGCTTCTTCCCGCCGTAGTACTATGGTTTAATGTGTACACGATGGAAAACGTGTTATATCACCTTGTGTGGCTCATTTTTGTCCTCTCCTTGAATCCCAGTCTCCAGTTTGGTGTGTCTGTGTTTGTGGGGGATGGGGAGCTGTGGACAGAAACACTGGTCCTTTACCCTTGACCTTCCGGTCTGTAACCCCGTGTTGTTGTGACTGGAAGGGCCAAGGGAGAGACCCTGTGGCCCAGTCCCATCTCATCCCATTCCTCTCTTCCTTTGCTTAGTTCACTCTAAGTTTTGTTTTGTGTTGTGTTGTTTTTCAATTCCGTCCTTTTGTGTCATCGTGAAATTTGCCCACGTGATACTTCTCTGCTTCCTGTGGCCTTACCTGCCTGTTTTAAGGATTTTTTCCCCTTAAGTTCAGTAAGGACAGTTTCCATAATAGCTGATCCCTTTCAAACCATTAATAAAAAAACTATTAATCACAGAGATCCGCCTGGTTCTGCCTCCCTAGTGCCGGGATTAAAGGTGTGTGCCACCACCGCCCGAGGCCAGCCTGGTCTACAGAGTGAGTTCCAGGAAAGGCGCAAAGCTACACAGGGAAACCCTGTCTCAAAAAACAAACAAACAAACAACAACAAACAAAAAACAAAACCAAAAAAAACCCCAAAACAAAAAACTATTAATCAAGGTTTTGTGTATGACAGCAAAAATAATTAATAAAGAAAAATTTCTTTTTGCTATCTTGAGCCCAGGTACAGTGGCCAGCATGTCCTGTTTTGTCTAGAACCTTCCTAGCTTTAGACCCAGGACTTTAGGGTCTTCAGGAAATTGCTCAGCCTCTAGAACACTGCCTGATCTCCCTGCTGCCTGAACACAGGCTTCCAGGTCCATTCTATCTCCATTCTTTTTTTGGGGGAGGGGGTTTCAAGACAGGGTTTCTCTCTGTAGCTTTGGAGCCTGTCCTGGATCTCGCTCTATAGACCAGGCTGGCCTCAAACTCACAGAGATCTGCCTGGCTTTGCCTCCTGAGTGCTGGGATTAAAGGCGTGAGCCACCACTGCCCAGCTCTAACTCCATTCTCAAACCAAGTTATACCTGAAAACAAGTGGAGGATGCTAAGATCTCCTGACATTGAAAGTTTGCTTGAATCAGAAGTACATTTCACAGTTGGGTTTATTCAGAGTTGTACACAAATTAAACATATTTGGATCCCAAACCGCAACACTGATTGAGTGAGCAAGCTTTCCTTCCAGAACTTGCAACTGGCCCCACTATCAGACTCTCCTCAACTGTTTTTTTGCATCTGTCTTCTGATGAGCTTAGAATGGAACCAGGAAGGGACACCATCACACGAGGGCAGTCATGAGGTCATGGGTGCAGTTCCTGATGAATTAATTTATACTTTGTTCCTTTCCAGGACTCCAGGACTGCTGCTGTGGACTTTCCTAAGAAGGCATGTGAATCTTGTGAGAACACTGATTTCCAGAAAGCTCTAGATAGTAGGACAGGGAAGTGCCTGGAACCTGCAACTTTCCCAGTCTCATTTGGATAGGATAGATCTTCTCCCTAGAGGATCCTGAATATCTCCTCTAAGCATTGAAGTTGGGGATCCCTAGGCTTGTCCTGAGGTAGAAAGTGATTATGGAAAGATGGAGTTAATGTTTCACATGGTTAATATTTTCATTTCTAGTCTCTCAGATGAATCATTTCGGCCATCTGTGACTAGGGACTTGTCCTCTCTGGTTCAGGGACCCACATGCCATTACGCAAACTTAGAGAGAGGAAAAATACTTCTGCCGGTGCCAACCCCATAAACCAGGGAATCGCAGACTTGAACATGCCTTAGAATCTGGTTAAAATTGAGATAGCTGGGCTCTACCCTGAGATTTAATAGGTCTGAGGCGGACTTTGAGAATTTTCATTAATAACAAGTTCTCCAGATATCTTTACGCTGCTGGTCTGGGACCATTCTTTTTGAAACCTTCTCCAAGGATGTTTCTTTGACTTAGAATGTGATTGTATAACAGTTTGTGTTTTTGTGTTGCAGGATCCCACTACTACCTTGGGGCGGCCATTTTTCCTTTTCAGGGTATAACAGATTTCCTTGTTTCTGTTTCTAATTGTATTTCCTGTTGTTATCCCAACTGCCAGGACCAGATGGGCACTGTTCTCTCCTCCATTTAGGGTGTGACTCAGTCAAAAATTCTTACAGACTTGCAAGGGAACCAGAGCAACAAGACATAGCCTGAGCATGTCCATATTCTAGGAGCTTGGAGAGCAAGGGGGAGGGACTTCTGTTGATGGACAGATACTGGGTAAACCAGAGCCCACAATCCCAAGTACTACATTCCTGGATATGTGACCTAAAACCACAATGACATGAGGCGTCCAAGTGCCATCTTCTTTCCCAGGTGACAGAAAGGTCCTTGCCAAGGTCATGCAGTTTCTAATTTTGTTCTATTCACTAACTGCACACAAGGCCTTAGCTTCTCAATATTTGCATAAAAAATGAGTGAGTCTGACTTAATCCATGACTACCCCAAGCTGTATTCTGTGGATCACTGGTGCTAGTATCCTGCAAAAGATAACACAAGATTAGAAGATTTATCACTTAGTCTTCCTGAAGTCTACAGCACGCTCTGGCCCATTGAGGGCTCTGGGAAATGTCATGGAAAATCCCTACTATCTCCTTTGTTTCCCTAACGTCTTTGACTATGGAAATCCTTATCACCTGTCCCCAGTTTCTACCTTTTTCATTTTCCTGACCTACAAAAAAGTGTTGTTTTCTGGAAAGAACTCTGAGAATCAGTAGATCACTGTTCTGTCTCCAGGCTGAGAAGTCTGGAAAGTAGAAGATCTCACCATGAGCTAAGTCTAAGGGAGAAGGTGGGTTGGAGAATAGGTGTCATGTTCCTGGGAGCGGTAAGGGCCTAGATTATTGCCCAAGAGGATGGATGAACTTGCCGTTTAGGTCTCTGAGGATGGGAGTGAGGGCTCAGTTAGAAAAACAAGGCCTTTATGTCCAGTAGAGAAAACAGTCCAAGCGGTTGTATCTCAATATTTGTAAGACTTTCTCCCTCGCCTTTCTTGTTTTTCAGCCAAGGAATGGAAGATACATTGACAACAAGGTCCAGTAGACAAAGCAAGGTTAGCTTCGTTGCAGATTCTCTCTTCCAATTAAATGTGCTATGTCTGACCTGGAGGTATTAGAGGCAGAAAGTAGGGTGCTATTGTTCAAACAAAAGACTCCCCCCCTCCACAGCACCATAGACCCCAATCCAATCTGGCAGAAGCTAGCTGTTCCAGTAATGTTACATCCTTTGCTTTCACATATGGTTTTGAGAAGCATGTCATTTCTGGACAGAGTTGTGATAGACAATAAACCTCCTATGTCCCGAGCTGCCCCTCCCCACTTCACCCTTCCAGCCAAGAGAATGGTACCCTGGTATGTTGAGGTGGTACTCCAAGGAGGCCTTCAGACAAGAAAGTCCATGCAGAGGGGCAACTCTAGCCTGCTCCATCTCTCCTGAGGATCTGGCCTCATGAAAGTATAAACATTATCTATTGCCAGCATCAGAGCCCTAGCAGTCCAAGGTGCCTGAGGAAGCTGCCATCATCCTGGGAGATGGAACTATCCAGCAAAAACAGGAGAAAAGTGTTGCTTAAGGTCAAATAATTTATATAAATCCAATAGCCTAATTAGACACCAAAAATAAATATCATGAGGACCAACCAAAAGGAAAACAATGTAGGCATTTGTGACGCGTCATATCACTGTGTAACTGTAAAATGTGTCTATTATAATTGGCACGTGGCCTTCAACTTGATCCTGAGGATGCACTTACACTGAATATATTTTTTGTTTTGCAGGATCCAATTGAACAGAAGAGTTTAGATCTGTGGAGGAAATGCCAAGTTGCTTTATGTGTATATTTAATGATATTTCTGTTGTTCGATGCTCTCCAAAATACATTGTATAAAAAAAAATAAAGCATCACTGATATAACATCTTTATTTTTGTTGGAAGGCTGTGGGAATAGGTACATTACATGAATAATAAATTTCTTAGGAATTACTGACTTGGGGGGGGTGAAGCAAGTTAACTTGATAACTGAGCACATAGATTTAGGATAACTAAGATTCAGATCCTAACTCTGTTTGCTTTCTAGCTGGGTGACTCTGATGTGCTAGTCAGATTTTCATTTCTGTAATAAATACCTGATGTATATTACTTCAAAGGAGAGAAGATTGGTTTCGGGTCATGGCTTCCTTCCATTTGGCCTTCTTGGTCCGTTGCTTTGGTTCTGTGGCTTCAAAGTGCGTCATGGTGAAATACGTGACGGAGAAGGGTTATTTACCTGCCTCGTGGCAGATGGGAATCAAGAAGAGGGTGGGCACGGGGTCCCAATAACTCCTTAGAGGGCAGGGCTTCAGTGATCTAAGTTCCTCCCACTAGGTTCCACTTCTAAAGGTCCCACTATTTCTTTGGGGCTCCACATACTAGTGGCCAAGTCTTTAACCCAGGAATCTTTGGATGGGGGACATTCCAGAGCCAAACTGTGCCTTGGTTTCCTGCTTGGTAAAGTAGGATTTGTAAAATACCATCTTCTTGAGATTGATTTTGTGAGAGCTTAAGAGATGCTCCACAGAAGGGCATGGGATTGTCTTTACTCATGTGTTGGCTCTACTTTTACTTGAAAGATGATCTTCATTCCATGGTACATACAAGGCACTTGCCCCATACACAGCCACTTCCCTGTTGTTGACATCAGGCTATTAAGGAACAACAACTGCAGATTGCTCAAGAACCATGGGACGTAGGCCTTTATTTCTCAGACTCCTTCTCTGTGAACTTCCCAGAGACCATCAAACATAGTGTAGGGTGGTGCAAGAGATGTATGGGCAGCATGAAGGGCCTCTGTGCTACTGACCACCTTCTTTTAGTTTCTCCTGCTCCTCTTCAAATATTAAAGTCTTCCTTTGGAACGTCTTAGTTAGAATAATAACTTTATTCTTAGCATTTCTAGGCCCTTGTTCTAAGTCTGAGGCCCACTTTCTGAAATAGAGTATTTAAAGACTCCCCCAGTAGATCTCAAGACATGAGATGGCATGATAGGAAGAGATGAGCAAATGAACCCTCACCTGGTATCTGCCAGTGAGGGTGCAAAGCCATGTTTATGAGGTGTATCATTTGAGCTGAAAGTTCTCTCGCCAAGCCCTCTCCGGTGATGCAGAGTAGGAATGGACTTTGCCTCCTTTTGTCCACAGCAGTCCAGCAAGGATCCACCAGTCCCTGACCACCACCAAAACAAACAAACAAACAAACAAACAACAACAACAAAAACAGAGTTGAAACTAGACCAGTCAACAGATTCTGTGCCATGGAACTGCTTCTGTCCAAAGAGAGACCTTTGGCCTGTGCACGTGCCCCTTCTAACTAGTTTGAGTGCTAGACCCAGATAAAGTTGTGTTTGGAGAATGTCCATCTACTCACCACTGACATCCATCATACCTCAGCTCATTGCGTGGGGCCACTGTAGCCCTCCACTAATGGGGGTGTGCCCAGCCAGGGAAGGATGACAAATAGGATTCTTAGAACCTTGCAGCAGGCAGAGGATTCATTGCTCATCTAGCTCTGCCTTCTCATAGGCTGCTAAAGGAGAATCCAGAAAGGCCAAATGATTGGTCAAGGCCTCAACAGTGGATGGCGGCATGTCCAGAGCAGAAGTCTTGGTATCCAGCTGAATTGCTTTGATTATTCTGATGTTCTTACCTTCAGTTAGATTCTTGGGACTTTCGTAATGAGTCCACGAAACTCGGAGGCTCTAAACAGTATTTATTCTTTTTGTAAAAGGTTTATTTTACGTGTATTAGTGTTTTGCTCGCATGTATATATGCGCACTACATGCATGCCTGGTGCCTGTGGATGTCAAAAGAAGCTATAGAATCTCATAAGACTGGAGTTACAGATGCTCCTTAGCTGCCTTGTGGGTATTGGGAAACAAACCTCCCAGAGCGGTAAGCGCTCTTAACTACTGACACATCTCACCAGCTGCTAGATTTGCTCTTTTATTATAGCAGGTACTTAGAAGTTGCTTTGCTAAAAGCACTGACTCCCCTCTTGGGCCCACAAGATAACTGAAAGCACCCCTGCTTTCATTTTGCGTCTATCTCTTTGTCTCTGAACACAGATATGATGGTTATTCAAGGAAGACTACAGGGGCTGCAGATGTATATACGCCCTGCACCTGGGAAGCAAGAGTCGGAGGATCAGGGATTCCAAGTCATCCTTAGTTATACAGTGAGCTCAAGACTGGACTGCATGAGATCCTGTTTCAAAAACAAAACAAACTTGTGAGGCAGAGGCAGGCAGGTAGATCTCTGGAAGTTAGAGGGCAGCTTTGTGTACATAGCAAGTTCCAGGACAGCCAGAGTTACATAATCAAGAGACCCTGTCTCAGAAAACAAAACAAATCAAAACAACAACAGCAAAACCCCAAACAATCAAAAGTCATTTAAGAAGTGTCTATCTAAAAAAGCGATACTGACACCTGACCTATCTCATTCTTCTTCAAAGCTCAAGGTTGAAAGCCCAAACATAAGTGTAGCAGCATCTACAATGTCTTGTTTCAGAATCCCCAGAAGGTATCCAAGGTTACCAGTTGTCTTAGTTACCTATATGTTGCGGTGACCAAACACCACAATGAAAAGAAAGTTATAAAAGAAAGCATTTCATTGGGGCTCACAGTTTCAGAGGATTGGAGTCCGTGACTATCATGGCAGAGAGGATGGCAACAGGTAGGCAGGTAGGCAAGGCGCTGGAGCATTAGCTGAGAGTTCACATCTTGATCCACAAGCATGAGGCAGAGAGACCTAACTGGGAATTATGGAATCTCAAAGCCCACCTCCAGTAACACACCTCCTCTAATAAGGGTACACCTCCTAATCCTTCCTAAACAGTTCAACCAACTTGGGATCACACATTCAAAACATATGAGCCTGTGGGGACCATTCTCATTCAGACAATCATACCAGTCATTGCCCTAGACCTGCAAGTCACCTTGGGTTCCAGAAATTGCAGAACTTCTTGATGGGCTATCTCTATGATGGTATCACCCAAGCAGGGGTAATCATCTCATGGGAATCAACTTGTCACCTCTAGCAACAATGACTTCTTCAAGCCACCTTGCAGACCCAGAACTGTGATAATGATTAACCAGGCCACACCGTAAGAAGTGCCTCTTGTCCACTGCCCAAATTATTCTATTTAAACCTAAATATTATATCAATGCCCTAAAGATGAACTTAGGGTCACTGCACCCTTTTATCTGTGATAGTTAATTTCAATTGTCAATTTGGCAGGGTCTGGAATCAACTGGGAGATGAGTATCTGGGCATGTCTTGTCACATTATCTTATGTTAAGTGAGGTGGAAAGATCTACCCACTTTGGGAGGCAGCATTCCCTAGGCAGGGCAGCCTGACTCTGTAAGAGTAGGAAAAACATGCTGAGCACTAGGATGCATGTGTTCGTTGCTCTCTTCTTCTGGCTGAGGATGTAACATAACGGACCAGCAGCTTCCAGCTCCTGTTGCCTTGGTAAAAGTGTTTACAGTGAAAGGGTTAAGACCTCTGGCTCCGGGGTCAGAATGGCTAAGTTTGAATTCTGACTTGAGATCTTACTCAAGTTACTTAACTTCCATCTTTGCTCGGTCCCCAGCTTAATCTCCTCACCTTTGGAATGGGGACATGGGGCAGTAATACCAACACTCATTTAGTGCCTTCTTTCTGTAATTCAAATAAGGTAATGTATACAAAAGGCTTAGCATAGTAAGAGCACATAATAACAAATAAATATTAGCTACAGATAATAATAAAAATAACAGTAATGTCTAAAACAGTGATTCTCAACCGTGGGTCATGGCCCCTTTGGGGGTCAAACCATTTTAGGGGTCAAACAACTCCTTCACAAGAGTCACATATCAAATATCCTATATATCAGATATTTACATTAAGATTCCTAACAGTAACAAAATTACATTTATGAAGTAGCAATGAAAATAATTTTATGGTTGGGGATCATCACAACACAAGAAACTGTATTAAAGGGTCACAGCATTAGGAAGGTTGAAAACCACTGGTCTAAAGCTTCCCTTCTTAATAAAACTTCTGTGGTTATATAAATATTTGGTATCTGTACTGCCCAACATGATAGCTGCTAATGTGGTTGAGGAATGGAAATTTTAATTTATTTCAAATTTTTAACATTTTGTGCATATGGATGTTTCTCCTGCATTTATGTCTCCCTGTCATGTGTGTGTGTTGCTCACAGAGGCCAGGAGAAGGCATCAGATCCCTCAGAACTGGAATTACAGATGGTTTTGAGCCACCATGTGGGTGCTGGGAATTGAACCAGGGTCCTATGGAAGAATAGTGCTCCATAACCATTGAGCCACCTCTCCAGCCCCAGTAGAGAGAATAACACAAGAAAGACAGGAAAGTGGGACTGTGCAGGGAAAGTTCCAGGAACAAAGTTTGGAGTGACCATAGAATAGAGGGCATGGCATTGGTTCTCTCTCTCTCTCTCTCTCTCTCTCTCTCTCTCTCTCTCTCTCTCTCACACACACACACACACACACAGAAGGAACCAACCTGTGCCCAAAGTCCACCTTTACATCTTACTACTTGCTTCTCGTTGAAAAGCACATCATTTTGTGCTTCCGTTTCCTTACCATTTCTATGAGTCCAGTAGTGGAAACTACCTGATTGGATTGTTCTGAGAATTAAATGCTTTATTATTTATATGTGCATGTTATCCGTGGGGGGTGGGGAGGGGGTGCGCGCATGCGCGCGCGCGTTCGCGCACCCTGGGTTCTGGAGCTCAAGCTCAGGTCCTGACGCTTACACAGAAAGTACTTTCCTATCTCCTCATCACTCAATGCATTGATTTTTGAGAAGAATCTGAACATTGCTGACACCTCATGTGCACTCAGTGTTCGTTGATCATCTTCGCTGTTGTTACGGTTTGAGTCCAGTGGCTCACGGAGAGTCCGAGGCCATGATGATGGAGCCCCATGACTGGGGTTGACATAGCTTCTTCTCTGATACCAAATTAGTAAGCAGCCCTTGGGCACACTATAGTTTATGAAGTTTTTAATATAGGGGTTAAGAGCCAGGCCAGGGCCTCAGCTCTGTCATCAGCTATTGCCTGGGAGACTTTTTACAAAACTTAACTTCTCTGAGCCTCATTTCTTCATGTGTGATCCTAGAAGATGATAACTGTCATATAATAGAGGCTGTCGGTAAGTGTGGTGCACACACAACTGCAAACACACGTCTACACAAGCTGCTGTTCTATTACAGAAAACTTCCTATGAGTTTCCGTATCTGGAGGCCTAGAGTTCTAAGTACACACTCTTCCAGGCACCATAGTAAGTGCATTGTAATAAACCCTGCAGTTCTGGAAGCAGCAAGTTAGGATCATGCTAATTTCTGCAGCAGATAAATCATAGACTGCCAAGGACTTGACTTAGGAGAATTTTCAGCTCTTATATACTCCATGGCAACGGCTCCGGTTCCTTCTGCCTTACAGGTTCTTCCCAAGATAGGCTAAACAGCCTTCTGTGCTCCCACTGGTGGGAAAGGACCAAAGGAAGATGGGAGAAAGAGTTGTAGGGTCAGGTCATTTCACGGGACGAGGACTCAATCCCATCGCCAAGTCTGCTGCAAAGGAGCCTAGAAATGGAAACCAGCTGTGTGGGCTGGAGGAAGACATGGTAGACTTTGTGGGCAGATGGCTGCTATCTGCTGTGTTGGGAATATTCTTCCGGGGGATGAGAAAACAGACACTCAAGTTAGGCCCTTTCCAAACATCCTTCACTATATGACAGTGTTAGAATTCAAATGCAGGTCCCACTGGCTCCAATGTCTTCAGATCTCACAGCTAAGAGTGTTTCCCAACATCCTTCACTCTATGGCAGAGTTAGAATTCAAATGCAGGTCCCACTGGCTCCAATGTCTTCAGATCTCACAGCTAAGACTGTTTCCCAACATCCTTCACTCTATGGCAGAGTTAGAATTCAAATGCAGGTCCCACTCCAACGTCTTTAATTCTTACAGCTAAGACTGTTGACCAAGGATGTAGTATTGTCTGTGGACGGAGTATAGCAGTGACATAAGATGAGAGCATAGGGTTGATTTGGATATGAATTCATACAGTTACAATCCATATCATCATATCCCATGATTCATTATATGTATAGAATATATCCTGTGTGAGCATGAGGCAGGAGTTGGCTAGGCCAAGTAGTAGTGCCGGGGCTGTGTCTGATGTGGGACTGAGGAGGAATCTGGGTGGCCGGAATAATGGGGACAGTTGAGCTGGCATTTCACATTCTTTTTCTACCCGACATGTTAAGTAACTCTGGCTTCCTTAGTCTTTATAAAGGCATTTATCTTGAGTAAGATATAAGAAGCATATATATGTGGTACAAACAAACTCCTTTGGAGAGTTGAAATTTTTCATTTCTGGACAATTTTATTTTTATTTAATTCTGTGATCTCTTTGCCAACTCTTGGTATTACAGCTTAATATTAAACTCATCCTTTTGCCTCAAGAAATGAAGTCATGATCAATAGAACTCTTGAAGGAGGACACAGTGGGGCTTCTTGATGTTGTTAATATTGGTCTTCTGGTAGCTGGTAAAAAGGAATGCAGGGAAATAATCTAACAGAACAAAGTCTAGGAGAAGAAACAACTGGGTCATGTCAGCTATAAGAATTTTGGGGGTTCTGGGTGGTACTGTGGTAGACCATGAGACTGTAGAACTGGAAGAGGAAATGTCCACAGTATGTTTTACTTTCGATGACCTTGATGACTCAGACAGATGACAAAGGGTGAGGGACATTTGTGGTAAGGAAGATCACAAGAGAGTGATTTTTATGCTTTGTTGACACTTGAGTGGGTGGACGGGATTGTAAAATGTGGCTTTTATAAAAATCAGAGTGTAGGGTCCCCACTCAGCTAGAATATGGAGATATTTTGGTATGAGATTCATATTACATAGACTGAAAGACTCAACACTATTGTGGTTTAAGAGCACATAGGTTTGTCTCTGTAGCTCACAGTGTGAGTGTGGACGACCCAGGTCAGTGGAGTGACTCTATTCTTTGTTTCCCTCACTGCTCCATTCTGTCCTGTACTGTCCAATCTTGTTGACAGTGACTTGCTCTACCTTGGTGACATGCTTATCCTAGACCCAGGGCTTGGAAATGGAAAATAGTACTTCCCTACTTTGGAGAAGAATGGTAAATAGATTGATAATGGTAAAATACAGTCTACAGATGAGTGTTCCTGTTCAACACTCTTGGGCTTAGAAGAAGAGAAAGGGTCTTGGTGAGCAGTCTTCCGATTCACTGGACTGCAGTTTGGGCAGGGGAGAAGATTCTTTTAATCTCCATTAATGGTGCTGTGATGTGAGAGGGGCTGGAGGAGGATGTGGACAGTGCAAACACCTGTCAGGAATTTAACAGGTGATCTGCCAGCAAGAGCCAGAATCCCTTCTCATTGTACCCAAGAAGAATGTGGTGACGGCCCATTGAAACCTGTGGGCATGGAGAAGAGACTCCATCCTCCGAACTAGACATTCATCAGAGGAACAAGGACTGACGGGAAGGGCCCATTGTCCAATGATTGAAAAGAATGGTTGGAAAATTGGAGCTAACTTGGGAAGCCGGGATGAAGGACCTGTGCCTATGGAAGAGATCCTGGGTGAGAGAGGGCCAGTTAAACAGTCAAGAGCCTTCTGGATCTCTCTGTGGCTATTCCCTGAAGGAACAGGAAGGAAAGACTACAGGCCCCAAACAATGAACTGTTTTGAAATGATTTAGGATCTTCAATGTATAGGTGACTTTTTAAAGAATGAGCCTGTTTGTCTCCTTCCGTTGTGATGAGGGGGACATGGAACTGGGTTACACATCTCAGCTCTGGTTTAGTTTTTTGTTGTTGTTGTTTGTTGTTTGTTTGTTTTGTGTGTGGTTTTTTGTTTGTTTGTTTTGTTTTTTGGAGCTGAGGATCGAACCCAGGGCCTTGCGCTTGCTAGGCAAGCACTCTACCACTGAGCTAAATCCCCAACCCCTCGGCTCTGGCTTAGTAAGGAGGAGATTCTCTGGGCAGGGAGGGGGTGCGGGGATGCCGAGGACCTAGGTGAGGTAAGTTTATTTTGGCATGTTCCCTCTAGCAGCCCTCACCCTCTTGACTTTGTCATTGTTCTTTTAATTCCTGATCTGTCTTCTGTCTCACATATATGATCAGGACAGGAATCCCCACTAGGTAACTCAGTGCTGTGTATAAAGTTCTTAACACATGCTTAACACATAGTATATGGTCAGTGTCATTCATTGAATTGAATTCTTTTTTTTATTATTTTATATTTTTCACTAGGTTTCTCCCTAATCCCGAAATGGGCTCCCCATCAAGACATCTCTTTTGTTACTCTCCCTCTTCATCCCTCCCCCAACCCACCTCCCTCAAGTTCCAATCTCCCCATCACCCCCACCCTTGCCCCCAGTTTACCCAGGAGATCTTGTCTACTGTTTGTTGGTGCCAAACAGGATGGTCTGAGATGACTCTCAAGAAGAGGCTGATATCCTGGCCAGAGCAGCCAGAATGCTCCAGTCAAGAGGGGACACTGTCTGTTGAATCTAAGGGTTTTAGGCAAGGCCTGGCTACCAAGACTGCATATCCAGCAACATGTCAGTCAATCAATCATGACTGAGTGCTCAAACTGACAATCTAGCTTAGTACCCTAGCCATTGTGACTCCTCAAAACAGACGAACTTTGTAGACTGGATCTACTCACATCTTATATCCATGGTAACCACACATCTTCCCAGCAGCTCTAGCCTCCAGAGGAGAGAGGAACCACACCTTTTCATTCCATGCTTATCCTCACTGTTTGCTCTCCAATATCGTTTCTTCCTTGTCTTCCTGGTCCTTTAGATCAGGATAAAATCCCTCCTTCTCTACTTTCTTGTCTCCAAACAGGACGCATCACTTTCCCTTCCCTGAGAAGGGGTGGTGAGGTGGGAGGCTGTTGAGGGTCTAGTATACCAGGTATTTGGAGATACTTGAATAGAAGCCATCTACCTCAAGCATTTCCAGGCCAATTACCATTCAGCCACCCCTGGAACACCACATTTCCTTGGAAGCTTATTTCTTCTGCTGAGCTACCCTTTACCTCATGGGTTCCATTATCTACACACATCCAGGCTGCTCATAGTCACACCTTGGGAAATGTGGCAATGCATTCTGTCTCCCTGTGCCCTCTGTCTTGGCCTCAGTGTGCCTGAGGACATCTATTTCACTCTTCAGCCTTGGAGACAGATCTCGATCTTAGTGACAGGGTTTTCCATCACTTTATTTCAGCTGCCCACAAGTTTTCTCCTTGGACTCTTGTGAACTTTTTTGAATGTATCTAATAGTTCTAAGTACTGAGTCCCTAGGGTAGCATTTGCCTTACACAAGGCTCTCAACAAACATTTGAGTGGGTAACTGACCAAGCGAGCTTAGGAAAGAAATGAGAGCTTAGTCTACATTTATGGTCTGAGGTAATAACCTGGCTTAGTCATTTGGACAAATTCTACTGATGGAGTAAGGAAGCTTTGAACTCTGTCTTCCTGCAGTTGCCTGTGTAGGTTTGATGGGTGGTGAACTCTAGCATTGTTAGTAACTCTAGAGATGGTCATTTGATTCAATGAGGACTCGCTGGGCTTGATCCCTGGCTGACACTATTGGGTCACTGGGCCTTATAAAGAAATGCATAATGAAATGGGAACCTGGAGGAAGGGCCTGAACTGAGATTTAATAAGAATCAAGCATGGACCAGTTCATCCATAGAGAAAAGCCAAAAATTGCCTTCATATCCAAAAGTGTCAGGAGAGGTTACCATAATTCACAGATGATTGCTTCAAGAATAATGGCCTCTGGGTTCCTTTTTTGTGACATATCTAAAATAGTTTTTTTTTTAAATTAAATGTATTACAAAGAAATAAAAGTCATTACCTTATCCAGTCCCTCCAAATACGGGACCAAGGGACCATTTTCTGTCTGTTAAAGACTAGATTAGAAGGGGAAAGGCCACCATGTACGAGCATACAGTCCACAGAATATTACTTATGCACTTGCTAAGACGAAGACAGGCTTCTGAAGGAGATGTGAAGCATTTTTCCACAAGAGGGAGATTTTTAAAGCCTAGACTCCTCTGAAGATCCTGGGGTGAGAAGCTGAGTGAGTCTCTGGATACTGTTTCTGAGACAGGATTAGGTAAAGATTGGATACTGTGCTGAGTCAGGATGGCTCAGCATTTGGATGTCCATTGTATAAACGAGTGTAGCAGAAGTTATGGTGCATGATGGGTAAGAAAGCGGTGGTCACACAAAGATGATTATGTCTGCATTTTTCCAATTGTATATCGAAGTTGAATTTATCCAGCTGGAACCACAAGGCTTTCTCAATACAAGCTGATTTTTGCTCCTTCAATCTGGATCATTTTAAATTGATTCACTCATTGGGTTTAACACATGTTAAACATCTCAGTGTCAGTCATGCTAAAGCCCCACCTTCCCATCTCCCACCACCCCTGTGATTATGAACCGCACACAGGATCAGTGGCCTGCAAAGCCTGCAAAGGCCATGCACTGAGAAACTACAGGATGGTTCGTTAACGCAGTCGCAACCAAGTTAAATTCAGGATAAAGCTGGGGGTGACTTGTCTTGAGCAAAAGCAGAATTCGCGTGTGCCTCCGCATGAGTGGCTTTTCACAGCCAATGTCAGGAAACCGCTCTCTCTAGCACAACCCTAGCGTTCACTGAAAGAACGTATTTATTTGGTTTGCTCCTTGCCTCTCATTTATTAAGAAATAAGCCAATGGGTATCACTTCGCATTTGGCACACCTGGAGCCTCATTGTGACTTATGAAAACAGTTCTCCTGCCACAGTGGCTTACAAACTTTCATGGAAACCCGGAGCACTTGCTGAGACTCTGCTAGCTGCCCTGTCCCAGACATATTGAGCCCTTGTTGTTTTGTTTTTCAAAATTACTTTTCTAATGCAGTGTGTGTGTGTGTGTGTGTGTGTGTGTGTGTGTGTGTGTGTGTTGCATTCGATACGGATGCCCATCACAAAGGCTAGAAGAACAGAAGGCTGTAAGTGTTGTTTATGCTTAGACACCATGACAATGGTATAGATATCTGGCTCAGACCAAGATGGCTAATCTTGGACACAGGGTTGGGGCAGGCACAGCAGGACTATGAATCAGCAAAACAAACAAACAAACAAACAAAAAAAAACCTGGCTAATTCCTAATGTCTGGGGAACTCAAAAGTAGACAGTGGTAAAATCTGTTATATAACTGTTCCTAGGAAAATGCCACTTTGGGTGTGATCCTTAAGGTCATGGACCTGAGACTTTGCCAGCTTGCTTGTGTGTATTGAAAGGGAAAAATCAGTAGCCATCTTGAGAGACACTCCCCACCCCCACACCCTTCCTCTAAAGGCATTTGCTGACCAGCAGTTTTTAAACTGACTAGAAGTTGAACTCATGGGAAGATAAGGCTGGAACAATAAATTTATATGTCCTGGACTTGGTAAAACAGGATATGGGGAGTAATGGACTCAACTGACCAGAAGTTGGACTCAGGGGAGAGTAGGACCGGAACAATAAATCTGAATGTGTATATCCTGGGTTCAGCAAAAGCAGGACATAGGGAGTAAAAATACGTCTCTGTAGATACCCTGAATCCTATTAGCCATCAGTAACCTCATGCTTATAGTTCAGCCAGTAACTTCAAAGAACTACCTCACCTCTAGCCCCCTCGTCCAATCCCAAGCTGCATGTAAACCTTTCCTATATAAACCCCTTAAAGTGAGTGCTCAGGGCCATTCTCCTCCACCTGCTGTGTCAGATGTTGGACTCGTGGACCAAGTCCTGGGCTTGCTTGTTTTGTTATTAAAACCTCTGTGTGCTTGCATCAGATATAGGCTCTGTGGTGGTCTTGCTTGGGAGTCTTGTGACCTGGGCACAACAGTATCTCTGCCTGTAGACCTGTGTACCCACTTCCATGCAGCCTGTGTGCCAGTTTGTGTGTGTGCCTTGGTGCCTGCCAGAGGCTGCCCGCCTAGTTGCCTGTATGCTAGTAAATAAACTAAGTCTTATCTTCCTTCAATTGCTCATAATCTCTTCAACTGTACAGCCTCCTGAGACCCTTTGCTATTCTTGACATCAGAGATCAGACCTCACAGAGTGTGCCTGGTGTCCTCTTCAATCACGCTCCACATTATTTTTTTGAGGCAGAGTCTCTCCTTGGAGCCGGAGCTCATGTTTTTGTTTGTTTGGGTTTTCTAAGCTGGTGTCACTGAGCCCCAATGGTCCTACCGTTTCTGCTGTCACCCCTTTACAGGTTCATGTGAGACCATGCCAGGCTTGTTGTGTGGGTGTTGGAAACCAAACTCAGGATCTTATGGTACTACGGGCAAGTGCCTTTACCCATCGAGCCATCTTTCCAACTCCAGCCTTTGGTTTCCTAAGACAGATTTCACTCTGTGACTCAAGGTGACTTCAAACTCAAGATAAACTCAAGAAACTGAGATGTTCTAATTCAACAAAATTTATAGAAACTCAGTTCAGTAGGAGCAGTGGAAAGCCATGGTAGTCAATCCAGTGATGGTGTCTCTTGTTCTGCAGCTGCCTCATGGAAGAACTTCCAGTGACCTTGGCAATCAAGAAGTAGCTCACGGGGGAATCTATGGCTGATATGTAAAGTTGAATTATATTGTAAAATAAAATAAAATAAATTCAAAAAAAAAAAAGAAGTAGCTCACATCTGGCACAGTCTCTGGAGTAGGGGGCTATTTGAGGTTTTGACAGTCACCCTTTCAGACCTTGTAAGTCTATATTGCCATGCTGTAGTGACACTTGTTTCCTTACTTCCAACTCCCACTATGCATGAAGGGCCCTTACAAAGCAGTTAGTGAGGGTGGAGTCATCACAGATCCTTGGAAGTTGTTCCAGAAGTTCAGGAGATGAAAGACAGGCAACCATTAATCTCAGCTTCCTAGACCTGAAGACTATACTGGGTAGGTGTGTCAATCAGTGGCTTCCAATGGCTCGTGTCTTCCATGGCTCAGAAAGTCCACCCCAAGGAACAGTAACCCCATGAACTCCAGTTCTCAGCATCCTCTCCCAATCGCCAACACACATGTCTTGCTTTAGAAGAGATGGACAATGATTCCTCAGCCTTCTCCTTAGCTCCAGATTGACAGCTTCCATGGCCCAAAGGGAGGTCAGAGAGAGCCTTGCCGTCCCCTGGGGGCCTGAATTCATTTCCGATGATTCCGATGACAGAGCAATTTATGTTCCAAGGCACTAGCAAAAACAATGGAAAAGCCTGACACGAATAGAAACAATCAACAAGCTCAATGGGGAGAGTCAGGGAGGAGGGCATAAAAGACAGGCTATTAACCAGTCACGCCCCGGGGCCACAAAGACTGTGCATGTACCCGAGGCTCACTGGCAGCTGAGCAATGGCATCAGACGCCGCACACTGTGGAAAAACAGATTTCAATGGAGCAGCCCAGAAAAGTCACTGAGCAAACAGATGAGCAAACAATTGCAGGACATCAGTACCTGGATTGGCTATAACATCTCTCTGCAGTCCAGTTTTAAAACAGTTACAAGAGAAGTATAGAAATAAGAAAGTGTGGTTCACACACACACACACACACACACACACACACACACACACACACACAAGAAATTAGGCAACAGAAACCACCTTTGCAGGGGCTGAGATGATGATAAAACAGACAAGCAAACATTCCAAAAATAACTATTATAAATATTTTTTGGAGATGATACACAGTGGGGCTGCAGAGATGGCTTAGCACATTTGAGAGACACAGTGGGGCTGCAGAGATAGCCTAGCACATTTGAGAGACACCGTGGGGCTGCAGAGATGGCCTAGCACATTTGAGAGACACAGAGGGGCTGCAGAGATGGCCTAGCACATTTGAGAGACACAGTGGGGCTGCAGAGATGGCTTAGCACATTTGAGCGCTTGCTGCACAAGCATAAGGACCTGAGTTCGAATCCTCAGAACTCACATAAAAATCTGGGCATGGCTGTGTACCTATGACCCCAGCACTGTGAGGCAGGCAGAAATGGGGGGGGGAGGGTCCCTAGGCTTTCTAGCCACTGACCTGGCTACAGGTTCGGCAAGACAGCCTGTCTCAAAGGAATAAGGTGCAGAGTCATAGAGTAGAATACTTGACTCTTCCAGCCTCCATGCAGACGTAGGCATATGTGTCCCCCATTATGTACGTTACACACACACACACACACACACACACACACAGAGAGAGAGAGAGAGAGAGAGAGAGAGAGAGAGAGAGAGAGAGAGAATTAAAAATAAGAGAGCTATAAAGGACACTATGCTTAAAGATTAAAGAGAGATAAGATGAAAATGCCTCATTAAATGAAGAATATCAATAAGGAGATAGAAGTTATTTTATTAAATCACAAATTGCAGTGCTGTGATTGAAAGATATACACGAAATGAGAAACTCAGGATGGGCTCATAGTATGTTGAACTGACAATAGAATATACTTTAAGACTGGGAGAAATTTAGTAATTCTGGTTGATTAAAAACAGTAGGGAGAAAGCATGATGAAAAACAACAGAGACTCAGAAAAAGTTGAGGCACTATTAAACTCATCAGCATACACAAAATGAGAGCACCCAGAGAGCAGAAATAAAAAAAAAAGGAACAGAAAAAAAAATGTGCACAGAAATAATGGCCACAAAACCCCCAAATTTGATTCTACTAATCTATACATAAGAAGCTCCGTGAACTTCGAGGAAGACAAAGAAAACAAGGAATCATACTCAATCAGTAAGTCGAACTATTAAACATCAAAGAAGGAAACCTTGGAGTCGGGAAGGAAAACTGAATCATCATCAGGTGCAGCGAATCCAGAAACCATCATCCATTAATTCTCCTCAGAAACAACAGAGTCGAGACAGTGGTGGGATGCTGCCATCAAAATGATGAAGGAGAAACACCCCCAGCTGGTAATCACAACCAGAAAGGGCATCACTCAAAAACAGAGCAGAAGCCGGCAGTCCACTGTCCACGGAGGCTTTCCAGGGCACGGTCGCCCCTGCAAGATCCTACAGTGGTGGGAACGTGTCAGCACGTGATCATCAGCCATCGGAGACACCGCACGGGGACTGAATGGCCACGTAAAGTGAACTTCGGATAATAATGACGTTCCAGTGCAGAGTCCCCAACTGTGACTGTTGAAGAGCCATGGTGGAGGACATAGCCTTGTGGGAGGCTGTCTGTCTGTAGGGACAAGGGCTTGACAGGAAATCTCTCTATGTGTTTTCCCCTCTACTTTGCCGTGAACATAAAGCTGCCCTAAGAATTAGTTTTTGAAAATATAAAAAAACAAAGTAAGACAAAAACCCCCAAAACTTGAAATGATTAGAGGAAAACATTTCAAAACAGCCCTAGGCAAGTATTTCTGAAAATTTCTCCAATGGGTGAGGAAATAATAACAAGACCTGGAAAATGGAATTGTATAAAATTTAAATACTTCTGCTGACCAGCTTGACCACATGAGTTTGAGCCCTGAAAGTCACGTGATGGAAGGACAGCGTTGACTCCTTCAAGTTGTCCTCTGATCTCCACCCACTCACTATCGGCACATGGGTACACACATGTGCATGCACACACGCAAATAAAATCTAATTAAAAAATTTAAAGCCTAAAAATTATTAGGGATAGCAAAACAAACAAGTAGACAATAGAGTGGAGAGAGAGCAAACACAAGAATGGAAATTCCAGCTATTTAGCCAATAGGTATTAATATATACAATACATAAGGAACTCAAGAAAATCAAAACCCATCCCCAAATAATCCGGTCAATCCATATGCAAATGAATTGTGAACCCTTTTCAAAAGAAGTTCAAATGACTGATAAATACATGTTCAATATCCCTAGCCATGGGGTGTTGTTTTTTTTTTGGGGTGGAGGATGGGACCAAGAGGCTGCGGGGACGCAGGTGGGAGAAATTCATCCTGACCATGGGGTGGGCAGGACCGGAGAAAAACTTCCTGCTACAAAGGGGGAAATACATATTAAAACTATACTGAGACCTCCCCCTGAACCCTAGTCAGAGTGGCTACCATCAAGAGACAAAACAACAAATACTGGTGAAGACTGAGGCAAAATAGGTATTGTTCTATATTGTTGTGAGAAAGCAAATTAATCCAGATGCTGTAGAGATGAATATGGAGGCCTCAGGATTTGAACTCAAAGGTATTAAGGTCCAGTGCCTACCAGGAATCCACATTGAGTTCAAGACCATCCTGGCCAAATCCTGTCTCAAAAGAAAATTTATCTGGAAATACAGGTCCATGGTAGGGTGTTTGCCAAGCATGTATGCGGTCCTAGGTTCAACTGCAAACAAACAGACAAACAGACAAACAAGCTTTGATGTTAAAAACTTAATGCAGGAGTTGTATTATAGATACATCAGTTGGTAGAGGCTCTGTAACTCTGCATTTTGATTAATTGTGGTTTTTCTGTAATGGTCTCCATCTGTTGAAAGGAGAGGTTTCCCTGATGAGGGGTGCATGAGGATAAATACTTATATTTATTTAGCAATTAATAAATATTTATTAATTTAGGGATTGTGCTGATTTAGTGAAGTGACAGTTACCAAGATCCATGACTTCACTAGCCCTGGGTTTTAAGAGAAAAAACTGAGTAGAGGAGATAATGTTCTTGCTGTGTGAGTGTGACACTGGTGTTTTGAATCCCAGCACACCAAAAGAGCTGGGAGGGTGAGTGGCCTATGTGTCAGCCAGCTGCCAGGGTACAGAGACAAGCTGTCTCTAGGGCAAGCTGGCCATCTAGACTAGTGAAATCAGTGAGCTCTGGGTTCAGGGAGAGACCCTGGCTTACTCAACAAAGTGGAGAATTATCCAGGTAGATTCCTGACATCAGCCACTAGGCTCCACATTCTTGTGTTCATACGTGCAAGCACACCCATACATATATATGTTCACATACACATGAACACATGTGCACACTCATCACACATGCCCGTGCCAAAAAAATCAGAGAGATTTATCTACTAGATGTCTAGGGGAAGAGGAGATGAAAAATGAACATTATAAAACAAACAACAAAAACAGAGAGTGAAAACTTGTAAACAACATTCAAACCAACCACTAACCAACCAACCAACATAACCAAATATGGAATGATTTGTGTTTGGCTTCATTTTTCAATTGTGGAGGGAGAGAGTCCCAGATCCACACTTGTGTGAAGTTTAGCCACGGCTGATGCTGATTTGTGGGTAGGGTGGCTGAGGTGATCATGGTTTGGTGAGGTGGATGGGGCTGAATCTTGGAGAGGGTGCTGATCTCACCCAGCAATGTGCCATCAGGACTCAAGCCTTGGTGGATGTGTGTGTGTTGATCTACACATACCTACATGTTGAAAAAACAGTTGGTCTAGTTACTATACTCTTGTGATGATGAAATGTGCTGAACAAAAGCAGTTTAAAGGAAGGAAGTGCTTATTCGGCTTACAGTTCTAGACCACAGCCCATCATTTGGGGGAAGTCAAGGCAGGACCTCACACGGCTGGTCACATCCCATCCTGTACTCAAGAGCACCCATGCTGCCTGCTTGTATGCTCATCTAGTTTTCTCTCGTCCTGTACAGTTCAGGACCCTCTGCTCAGGGAATGGTATTATTCACTATTGGCTGGGTCTGTTTACATTAATTAATAATCAAGACAACCACCTACGGCATGCTCTCCAGTTTAACCTGATCTAAATTCTTCAGTTGAAACTCTCTTTCCAGGTAGCAGGTAGACATTTAAAACTAACCCACAAGTGTGAAACCAGAGAGGGGGATCCCCAACATCCACGCTTCTGTTGCCCCTGTTTCTTCTCTGGGTCTTCCCCTTCACTGAGGATCCCCAATTAACCTTGCAGATTTCTCAGTTTTCTCCATGGGTTTTTCTGACCCTCCCACTCATATTACAAAGGCGAATCCAGGCATTTCTGTGGTTAAATTTGGGGAGACAGTTTCACTTCAGCAATGTTTATAAGTAACAGACCCATTTTTCAAGGCCATTTGCTTAGCCAAATCAAGTCTAATACTAAAGCAGGTGCAACTGCAGAGATGAGATATGGTGACATGTGCTTGTCAAATCAAAGCCATGGTAATGTGTCCCATCACTTATTAGGTGTTGTAAAAACAAAAAAAAAAAAAACCCACAGTGTTTTTAATGAAGGAAAAAGCTTCCCACCAAAAGTCAAGTTGTTTCTGCAAATTTGATTTTTTTTTTTCTACAAGACTAATAGGGTTTGGACTGAGACTCCAAGAAAGTATTTGACACAGCAAATATCTGAGTTATGATAGAAGAAGACAGAAATAAAACAAAACATGCTGAAGAACAGTGACGGAGGCCCTGAATGTTTAACATAGATTAGTGTATTTCTCAGATCCTTGCACCATTAAGTCCTAAAGGAAAGGCAGGGTTCACAGTATCAAAAGCCCGTATGTAGTCTCAGGCTTAGAGCGAAACACAGGCATGCCTCATCGTGACGTGGCTTCCAGTGTGTGATTTGACATTTTGTGTCTTTGCCCCTTTACAGGTCAAGGAGGGATGCCGTCATCTGTTTGCGTAAACTAACTGCAATGCATGAGACAGTTGTAAAATATGGAGAATAGTACTCGCTAGTAGCCCATTCCTCCATGAGGGCAGCATGTTTCTCAGGACTGCATCTCTACATATTTAATGTGTACAGTGACCTTGGAAATAGCCCCCCCCCACCCCAGCTCCGAGCTGTTCTCTTACCTATAGCTGCACCTTGTTCTCCTGTTGTCTTTGTCAATGGATAGGCTACTGTGTACTGATTCCAAGGCTTTCATCCAGGTTTTCTGTACCCGAAGACAAACATGATTTATCACCATCTCATTTAATTTAGAGACTAGAATGATCTCATCGCCTATGGGATGATGTGAAGACAAGGAGTACATTTGCCCAGTCCTTCAACAACTTGTCCAAGCTGTTTCTCTCAGGGCAGGTGCTGAGCAACCCCTAAAGGGGCATCATTCCCCAATGGGAAGGAGCTTTGTTTCCTTGGAGAGGAGGTAGAGGGGGCTCAATAATCCCCCCTTTAACATACCTTTCTGTTCTAGCACCTGTATCCCAGAGATACCCCAGCAGGCATGTGAACTCTCCACATAAAACTCTTTACTGGGGAATAGCTCCAGGATATATCTCTTGGAGATGAATAACATCAGTACCATTCCCATGCTTGCTGGGGAGGAAAATTCCCTGGGTTTAAAGCTTAGCTCTTAACAATATGAATGCTCCTATATATTAATTAACCTTATCACACATATGCTTGGGTAAAGGGGCTTTTTATTTGTGTTGGGGTACAGCCCTAAGAATATAAAGAACCAGGGAGAAATGTCACCATGAAGGGACCAGAGACTCCAAAAGATTAGAGCTTTGGCTTACTGTCATCTTCCTGGGGCTTGGGAGGTAGCACAGATCACTACTGTCTCACTTACCTTGTGACCACAAAGTGGGGTCCAAGTTAAACACACTAAAAGACACCTTGCCTTGCTGAACTTGTTCTTTGGGATTTGGAAATGCAGATTTGGAAGTAAAATGGGATGAAAAAACAAGAGGTTTGTGATTTTGTGATTTGAATGATAGATGTCGCTTCATTCTCTCAGGCATTTGAGTACTTGGTCCCTTGCTGGTGGCCTTGTCTGGGGAGGCTTAGGAGGTTTGGCCTTGCTCGAATAAGTGCGTCACTGGGGGTGGGCTTTGAGCTTTCTAAAGCCCTATGTTATTCCCTGTAAGTATCCTGCATGTGGTTTGAGATATAAGCCCTCAACTCCTAGATTCCAGCTCCAGCCACCATGTCTATGCCCACTGTCCCTGCCATTGTGGGCCCAAACTCTCTAGAATCATAAACCCAAAATAAACTCTTTCTTCTATAAATTGCCTTGGTCATGATGCTTCATCACAGCAATAGAAACCCTAAGACAAGGCTTTAAGATAGTAAAAAAAAAAAAGTTACAAATTTTGCTATATACTGTATAGTTGACCATGATATAATTTTTTAAACAGGAATAAAAGAAGGAAAGGAAAGGAGATAAAGAACACAGGCAATTGTGGCAATGCAGTATTATGAAACTGTTGGTACACTGCTTTTGTACACTGGTTTAATAAAACGCTGATTGGCCAGTAGCCAGATAGGAAGTATAGGCAGTTTAAGCAGACAAGAAGAATTCTGGGAAGAGGAAGGCTGAGTCAGGAGATGGCAGCCTGCCGTCCAGAGAGCAGCATGTCATGGCATACAGGTAAAGCCACAGAACACATGGCAACATATAGATTAATAAAAATGGGCTGAGTTTAAGTATAAGAGCTAGTCAATAGTAATCCTGAGCTAATGGCCATAGTTTAAAAATAACATAAGCATGTGTGTGTTTATTTGGGTCTTTGTGGCTGTGGGACCGGTGGGTGAGAGAGATTTGTCCTGACCGCAGGCCAGGCAGGACACAAAAAACTTTCAGCTACAGTACATTCTAAGTGATTGGAACTTTTGCTGTAGCTCAGAACCAGAGTTAATAATACACCTTGAGGTTACTTAAGACTGCAATTCCACTATATGCTCAGCCTCTTTGCCAAACCTGCCTTTAAGATAAAAATGTAACTATCAACTTACTTGCTTTGAATTTTCCATGTAATGAACTTTGACAACCTAAGCTAATTGACAGCTGTAATCTGAAATCATGTACCCTGCCATGCTCATGACCTAGAGTGAAGTATGTGTATCACTTAGTGAAAGTAGCAAAAAAAAAAAAAGTATTTAAAAGCCATCTTATAAAAGGAATATCCACCATAAATAATGAACGCAACATTACTTGGTAAACAATGATGTTTGTAATGTTTGTTTTTTCGATGAGCTGGGGTCTTTGAGACTCTTGTAAAAGTCATTTGGGACTTAATCCCTTGTAAAACTCTGTTAAGAATTTCCATAAAATATCCCTGATTCCTTCCTCATGTGACGATTTCTGTATTATTCAATAGATATAGAGCGAAGCTTTTTGCCGGGGACAGGGACAGATTCATAGACACCCTTCAATCAGGCGCAGACTCAGACTCATACAACCATCAGAGGACAGAAGACACAGGGAGCATGTAACAGAGAATTCAAATATGAGCTCACTCTTGTTCACTAATGTCAAGGGGAAGGGCTTTGATTTCTTTCCTTAATGCAACACTGGCATATTATTGGTAACTTGAGTGTATTATTAATGAGTTAAAATCTAGTGGGATTTGGCAATGACTAGAAACTAATCATGAACACAGTAGATATTTATCTGTGCTAATAATCATGTAAGTGTGAATCATACAGATGACAATTAAAAGACAGATTGTCATATGGAATAAAAAGTGAGACCAAACTATATGTTCCCTATATGGATTCAAGTAGCTGAAAAGTAAAGGAATAGAGAAATGTATACCAGGCTAACACCAATCAAATAAAAGACAATATGTTCTGTTAACTTCAAACAAAGCAGATGTCACAGGAAGTCAAAATATCAATGATAAAGGTGGGCACCACCTAATGGTTCCCCCATGATAGGCATTCTAATAAGACACCACCACCACCAAGGCATCACCACATAATGGCATGTCAAAATATGGGAGGTAAAAATCAACAGAACTGAAGGAAATCAGTCCACTCTTACAGTTGAAGATTCTAACACCGATGTTAAATAATTAGCCAGTGCTGGGGCAGGGGAGTGAACTCACGTGGTAAAGTCCCTGCTGTGGAGGCATGACCCCCTGTTTGACCTCCACAACCTGTGTGCAAACACTGGTTGTACTGGTGTGGGCTTGGATTGAAAAGGTTCAGACAAGAGGCTCTCTGGGTAGCATTGTAAGTTCCAGGTAAACATAAGAAGCCCTGTCTCACAGAAGAAGGTGGGGGCAACTGAGGAAGACACTTACTTGATGTTGTCCTCTGACCTCCACACTTGCACATGTACACACTCCCACCAAAAGTAAATAAGTAAGTATAAATTTACAGATGAAGTAAGTATAAAAAATCTGTAAAGATATAGCTGAATCAAAAATGTGCATCATACAACTAAAGCAGTGCTCAGAAGATACATTAGTCAGCTTTCCCTCACTGTGGTAAAGTACCGGAAATAAACAACTCGGTGGGAGGAAAGTGTTCATGCTGACTCATGCTTACTCCATTGTAGCCCAAATTCTAATTGGTTTTAATAATGAAAACCCTGAGTCAGATATCGGGGTAAATGCTGAAAGATCAGGGAGACAAAGGAACAAGCCACCTCTTACCTCACCAGCTCCTCAGCTGAAAAGGGACTGAGCTCCTGTCTCTGCCCACTGTATATTCCTCTCTCTGCCCAGCCATATCACTTCCTCTTTCTTCTCCTAGTCTGGGATTAAAGGCATGAAATGAAATCCTAAATGCTGGGATTGAAGGTGTGTGCCACCACTGCCTGGCCTCTATGGTTAACTAGTGACTAGCTCTGCACTCTGATCTCCAGGCAAACTTTATTTGTTAGAGCACAAACAAAGTATCACCACACTCCATTCTGTTGCTCTGAGCTTGTAAAGCACAGCACATCACTATGGGAGCACATGGCGTGAAGGCAATACAGACTCCATCTTAGGGTAGGGCCACCCTCTTAGACCACCTGCTGTACTCAGTTCCAGGAAGGACCTCAGGAATGTGCCATGACAACTCAAACAGATACAGGGCAGTATGCTCCTGCAGACAGAATGTCTGCAATTTATGGCCCTTGAAGATATCTAGATAATCCTGCTGAGCAGTCCAGATAATCCTGCTCAGTAAGTTGTGGTTCCCCACCAAAAAGTCTAATCCAGTGGTTTCAAATGTGGTTTCGTGCCCAAAGTCTAGACCAATAGTTTCAAAAAATCATCTTGCCCATATCCCTTCTACCCAATCCCAAATTGTCAAAGCATGTAATTCCCAGCTTGCAGTTTTTTTCCCTATAAAAACTCTCTACACCTGGGCTTGGGGCTGCTGCCATATTTCCCTCCATCTGCCATGTGGTGGCCCAGGTTGAACCTGACAATAAAAGGACCCTTATGTACTTGCATCAAAACAGGCTCCTTGGTGGTCTCTGGGGTTTTGAGAAACAGGTACAACAACAGCAGAACAAACAACTCCTCACCTTAAGTGAAGCAAAGAGAGGGGTATTTGGAGTCCCAGCATGCCCTTGTAGAGCGTGCCTCTCACTAGGCCCACCTTTTAAGATTCCTCCCACAAGCACCAGGGGCTGAGGACAATGCCTTTTACATGTGGTCTTTTGGGGGATAAAAATCATAGCGGAGGAAAGCCTAGATCCTTAAATGTTCTTACATTTTAAGTGACATCTGCGATCAATAACCCAAACATTTGCTTTAAAAAGTGAAGAAAAGGAGAGCAGTATAAGCCTAAGGTCATGAGAGGAGGAGGAGGAGGAGGAGGAGGAGGGGAAGGATTTAAAAACAAAAATCAGACTAGAAATCAATAACATTCAAGAGGACACTGGAAGGTACCAACAAACTCCAAAACTAGCCCTGTTAGGAGACTAAAAGCTTGTTAAACTTTAAGTCACACTATCCAAGGGAAGAGAGAGAGAAGACAGATTGCCAATATTAGAGATGGCTAGTGAGCTACCATTATTGTTTCCTTTGATCCCTGAAAGGTAACAGGGGCCTATTATGAAGAATTCTACTCTTTTTTTTAAAATTTATTTTTAAAAAGGTTTTTTTTCATTTTACATACCAATTCCAGTTTCCCCTCCCTCCCCTTTCCCCCCACCTCCCCCAATCCCATCCCCCATCCACTCCTCAGAGAGGGTAAGGACTCCTCCCATGGGGAGTCAACAAAGTCTGGCATACTAAGTTGAGGTAGGACCAAGATCCTCCCCGCTGTGTCAAGGCTGAGCAAGGTGCCCCACCATAGGGAACGTAGAACTCTACTCTTACACAGTTGCTAATTCTGATGAAATGAGTCACTTTCTTAAATGATAAGAACAGTCAGAATTCACAAGGGGGCATAAACAAACTGGTAAGTTTTTTTTAATTAAATTTTTTCCATTTATTTTAATACCAACCACAGTTTCCCTTCCCTTCTCTCCTCCCATTTCCCCATCTCCCTTCTATCCCCTACATCCACTCTTCCTCCGTCTCCATTTAGAAAGGGGCAGACCTCCCATGGGAGTCAACAAAGCATGGCACATCAAGTTGAGTCAGGACTAAGCTCCTTCTTCTGCATCAAGGTTGGGCAAAGCAACCCAGCATGGGGAACAGGTTCCCAAAAAGCCAGCTCAGGAGCCAGGGACAGATCCTGGTCCTACTGTTAGGGGCCCCACAAATAGATCAAGCTCTACAACTGTCACACACATGCAGAGGGCCTAGGTTGGTTCCATACAGGCTCCCTAGCTTTCAGTCCAGAGGCCATGAGCTCCTACAAGCTCAGGTCAGCTGTCTCTATGGGTTCTCCTGTCATGACCTTGACCTCCCTGGCTCATATAATCCTTCTTCTCTCTCTTCAACAGGACTCTCGAAGCTGAGCCTAGTGCTTGGCTGTGGATCTCTGCATTTGCTTCCATCAGTTACTAGATGAAGGCTCTCTGGTGACAATTAGGGTAATCACCAATCTGATTACAGGAGAAGGCCAGTTCAGGCATCCTCTCCACTATTGCTAGGAGTCTTAGCTGGGGTCATCCTTGTGGATTCCTGGGAGTTTCCCCGGCATCAAGTTTCTCCCTAACCCCAAAATACCCTGCCCCACCATCCACACACCTATGAACACCTGATTTTTGACAAAGAAGCCAAAATTATACAATGGAAAAAGAAAGCATCTTTGACAAATGGTGCTGGCATAATTGGATGTCTGCATGTAGAAAAATGCAAATAGATCTTTATGTATCACCTGGTACAAAACTCAAGTCCAAGTGGATCAAAGACCTCAACATAAATTCAGTTACACTGAACCTAATAGAAGAGAAAGTGGAAAGTAGCCTTGAGAAAGTGGGAAATAGCCTTGAATTAATTGGCACAGAGGGCTGATCTCTAAAATATATTAAGAACTCAATAAACTAGACATCCAAATACCAAATAATCCCATTAAAAATGGAGTACAGATCTAAGCAGAGAATTCTCAACAGAGGAATCTCAAATGGCTGAGATACACTTAAAGAAATGTTCAACATCCTTAGTCATCAGGGAAACGCAAATTAAAATACTCTTTTTATTAATAAGATACCAACTTACACCTTTCATAATGGCTAAGATAAAAAACACTTATGACATCTTATATTGGAGAGGATGTGGAGCAAGGGGAACATTCCTCCACTGCTGGTGGACATATAAACTTGTACAGCCACTCTGGAAATCAGTATGGCGGTTTCTCAGAAAATTGGGAATCAATCTACCTCAAGAACCAGCTATACCAAACTGGTAGGTTTTTATCTGTTAATAAAGCTGAATCAACAGCTAATAACAGTTCTGAAAGGAGAACGTAATATGGTTTCATTGATGAGTTAGACCAAACATTTGAAGATAAAATGTGCTGATTCTCCAAAATATCACCCAGCTATCAAAGCCTATGGAACACTACTTCATGTCTCCTCTAACACCAACACAACCCTGATGTCACATCCAGCTGAACAAACAGCATCTCATTATATGTCTATATCTATCTATCTATCTATCTATCTATCTATCTATCTATCTATCTACCCACACATACATATATGTATGTGTATATATATATATGTATATATATATCTCCTTGATGAGGTATTAGCAAATTTAATTCAATAACATATAAAAATAATAGTATACCACAAGAAGTGTGATTTGTTCTATGGAAGCAATGACTGTTCCAACATTGGATAATCAATGTAATCCATGACATCAATCCTGGTTAGTTTTTTGTCAACTGAACACAAGCTAGAGTCACTTGAGAAGAGGGAACCTCAACTGAGTATGCACCCCTAACAGATTGGCCTGTGGGCAAGACAATAGGGCATTTCCTTGATTAATGACTATTGTGGGAGGGCTGAGCTCACTGCGGGCACTGTCTCCCCTGGACAGATGGCCTCCAACTGTGTAAGAAAGCAGACTGAGAAAACCATGAGGGGCAAGCCAGTAAGCAGTGTTCCTCCATGGCTTTTGCTTCTGTTCCTGCCTCCAGGTTCCTGCCTTGGCTTCCTGCTCTGATTTCCTTCGATGAAGGACTGTGATGTGGAAGTGTAAGCTAAATAAACCCTTTCTTCTCCACGTTTCTTTCAGTCAGTGTTTTATCACAGCAATACAAACCCTACGACAGCATGTTTAGGGTAAAGAAGAAAAAAAAACAGAGATCCTATCAATTAACACACACACACACACACACACACACACACACACACACACACACGCACGCACGCGCACACACACGTTAACAAAACCCAATACTCATTCTTGAAAAAGACTCCACAAACTAGGACTAGAGGCCGACCTCTTCAACTTGATAAAGAGCCCCTGCAGTTAATGTTATGTTTAGTGGTGAGAAGCCGTGTGTATGCTGTGGGGTTTGAATGAGAATGTCCTCCATAGACTCACCTATTTGAATACTTGGTCAGAGTTAGTTGAGCTGTTTGGGAAGGAATAGGAGTTGTGGCCTTGTTGGAGGAGGTGTGTCACTAGGGTGGGCTTTGAGGTTTCAGAAGCCCATGCCATTCCCAGTTCTGCGCCCCTCCCCCCCCGCCCCCCCCCGTGCTTGTGAATCAGATGTAAGCTCTCACCTATTGCTCCAGTGTCATGCCTGTCTGTCACCACCATGCTGCCTGCCATGATGGTTATGGGCTATAACACTTTGGAAAAAATGAGCCCCCAGATAAAACGTTCTGTTTAATAAGTTACCTTGGTCATGGTGTTTTGTCACAGTGGCAGAAAAGTAACTAAGACACATTTCACTCCTGACAAATAGCAAGGATGAGTGATGCCCTCTTCTTTTGCCTTCATTAGATGGCACACTGGAGAGAGCAGTTATTGCAATCAGAACAAAACAAAATAGAAAAGAAACAAAACCATCTGTAGTCATAGGTAGTCTGTCTTTGTAAAAACCATAATTCCCCCATATTGACACAAATGTACATGAGCATGCAAGGCTGCAGGATAAATGGTTAAGGTAACTTGTTTTCTGACTATCACCAGCAAATAATCAGGATGTTTTACATTGTTAAAGTAGCTCACTTGAAATACAGCACAGATCTAATAAAACGTACAGAGTCGATATTCAAAAAACCAGAAAACTAATGAGACACATGGAAACAAAGCTCTGGGCCTGTCTGTGAGGGATACTCTAGGTTAGGTCAACTGAGGTTGGAAAACCTACCTTAAATGTAGATGGCACTGCTCCATGGGCTAGGTCCTGGACAGAACAGAAAGGAGAAAGTGGCTGGGTACAGGTATTTTTGGCTCTCTGCTTCCTGACTGTGGACTTTAATTTCACCTCTGACTTTTAGACTTTGCAAACAAAACCCTAGGCAACAGGAAGAGGCCGATTCCTTCCCATTACCCTCAGATGATCGCAGCCCTGCAGAGCCAGCAGTCTATAGTGCTACTTGCTCTTAATGTGAGAACGGGGGTCCTGTGGAGGCTGGGGTTGACTAATAAGAGGTCAGTGTTGGGCATGTGCAGTTGAATATTGTCAGATCTCACTGTACATCAAAACCAGAGCGTGAGATTGATTTACAGTAGCAATTTCTGATTTTCCCCTCCCTTTCAGCCTTCCCTGAGTCATCTTGATACTTCAAGGAACCTCATGGCCTCCTCGCTCACTTCCTAGGACTCAATAATGGATTGGGAAGCATTTCAGTGGCTTTCAGAATCATTTGATGTGACAAAGGTGCCTGTGCTCATTGCTATAAAAATAGAATTGAGATTCTCAAAAAGGCCTGTTTCTGAAGCCTAATTTCAGATGGCCTTGTGACGGCAGTATCCTCTAGAGGGGCTGTGTGAGTAAGCAGCTTGAGTAACCAGCATGAATCATTGTTACTTAATAGGTCAAGGTGTGTCTATTTTCTTGGGTCTTCCTGTATATTATGAGTGGCCTTTATACTCTGAAAGGAACACACATTCATAAGAGAAAACCTCGTGTTTGGTGCCTCACAGGCATCTTCTAAGTACTGCCTTAGATTCAAACCCCAAAATACCAGCAATTCAAATACATTCTAAAATCCAGTCATGCTCATTAATTGCAAAATATATAGTCTATATTGAGACAGTGCCTATGTAGCACTGAACCTGAGCACTCTCCAAATAGATGTTGGTCAGAGTTGTTGATTTCACCACCATTATGTTGGACATGAGCTCTAGGGATGCTAAAGGTTGGCTCTTACATATCCTCTAAACTTATGGTAAAGACTTGCTCCCAAGGTGGTGGTGTTCTTTAGCATGGTAGGACCACTAAGAGGTGGGAACAAATGGGAGGTCTCTAGGTTATTGAAGTCTTGCTCTCAAAGGGGATTATGGGACTCTGGTCATCTCCTCTTTCTCTCTCCTTTGCTTTCCAGTTGTGAGATAAACAGTTTTAATCTTCTATATACTCTCCACCATTGCCATCTGGCATACTCAACCAGAAGCTGAAAAGCAATGGATTCACTTGATCATAGACAAGAATTTCTAAAACTGTGACCTAAAGTATAGGTCTTTACGTGTCGATTATCCCAGGTATCTATTCTAATCTTGGGAAGCTGAATGGACCTAGAAGAATGTTTGAGATGGCTATTGGTAAGTATAGCCTGTTGAGGACCCCATTGCTGTGCATGGCCAACATGATGGGACTGGACTTAATCTTGGTGTACTGGATGATTTTTGTGTCAACTTGACACAAGCTAGAGTTGTATGAGAGGTGGGAACCTTAATTAAGGAAATATCTCCATAAGATCAGGCTGTAGGCAAGCCTATAGGGCATTTTTTAAATTAGTGATTGATGGGAGAGGGTCCAACCCATTGTGGGTGGTGTTATCCCTGGACTGGTGGTCCTGGGTTCTATGAGAAAGCAGGCTGAGCAAGCCAGTAAGCAGCACTCCTCCATGGCTTCTACACCAGCTTCTGCCTCCAAGTCCCTGCCCTTCTTGAGTTCCTGTCTTGACTTCCTTTGGTGATGCACTGTGATGTGGAAGTGTAAGTCAAATAAACCCTTTCCTCCCTGAGTTTCTTTGGTCACATTGTTCCATCTCAGCAGTAGCTAATGCTAACTGAGACACTTGGATATGATCGCTCTGTTCCTCTTGGCCGGCAGAGCCTCATTTCTAACCAGCTCCTGCACTTAAGCCACGAGGCACTAAAGCTTAGCAGCTACCTCTAAGTCTGCTTCTTGAGTATAGATGCCCCTCTTTGGATAGCCATGGATATCACAGGGGCAGAAATGCGAGCATGCACAGAAGGCTTTGTTCCTTTTGACTCCTGGATCCTTTTGGACATAAAAGGGCACAGTCTATAGACAGATGACTAGAAGAGAGTGGACTAAGTCAGGCAAGTCTCCTTTAATAAATACTTGACCCTACTGTGGATATAATGGTAAGTAATCTTCCTCCAAGGGGGCAACCACAGTAAGAGAGGGAGGCACAAAGAGATGAACATTGCTTAATCCTGCAGCTACAAGGAGAAAGTAGGCAAGATCACCTATGGGAGAACCCAGCCAGTTCCCATAAGAAATAGGTGCCAGCACACCCCTGTACCCCACAGCCTTATCCTTCCATAGGCCCTCCAACCTGGGCCTAGGTGCTTTTCCTCTGAGCAACTCAAGTCACCACCAAGAGCAGAGTTCTGGTTTTTTTTTTTTTTTTTTTTTTTTTGGTTTTTCAAGACAGGGTTTCTCTGTGTAGCTTTGTGCCTTTCCTGGAACTCACTTGGTAGCCCAGGCTGGCCTCAAACTCACAGAGATCCGCCTGCCTCTGCCTCTCGAGTGCTGGGATGAAAGGCGTGTGCCACCAACACCCAGAAACAAAACAAAACAACAACAAAAAAAACCCCACAATCTGTTTTTTTTTTTTAAAGCTTGGTCTCCTGTGTAGTCAGAAGTTTTCCTGTGTCCTGCCTGGTCCTACAACCACTTGGATCCAAGAAAACACACAGAGGCTTATATTACTTACAAACTGTATGGCCTAATGGCTCAGGATTCTACCTAGCTAGATCTTACAACTTAACTCAGTCCATTTCTATCAATCTATGCATTGCCACATGGCTTCATGGCTTACCAGTACTTTCACATCTTGCTTCTCCAGGTGGCAGCTCATGTCTCCCCACTCTCCTTTCTTTTCCTCTCCCTCTAGTTCTAATGTACCTCCTAATCTTATTCTGCCTCACCATTGGCCAAATAGCTTTATTTATCAGCCAATCAGAGCAATGTATATTCACAGCATACAGAAAGACATCCCAGAGCACTCCTGAAAAGCTGGATCTGTTCCTCCAGGAGCCATGGAATGTGTAGCAACACCAACAAAGAGAAAATGGAGTCTTCACTGGCAAACTGATGCTTTTAGGTACACTCCCCTCCTATGTCTCACACAAAAATACAAATTGAGATAACTCAAGGGTGTAGCCATCGAGAGCACCACCTCCTCAGAGATTCTCAACTTGAGATGATGCCATTTCTCCTTCCTCTGACTCTCACCATAGTCTAGTCATCAGTGGTCTCTTTATTCCAGGGTGAGCAATAAACTTGAAGCATTACTGGGAAACATAGAGCAGAATTTCATGTAACTCTAACTGATAGTGTTTTTATGTTAATGAGCATAGAGTTGCTCCAAGCACTAAGGAGGAGGCCAGCCTAGGGAGAACTCCACTTTATTAGACACAAGGACAGGGCACAGGAGGCTGGGCGGTGGGATGGCGCTCACTTTTGAGACAGAAGGAAGGATGATGGCTTTAGGAGTACTATGTCTTTTGAAGAGTGTACTGTGGAGGGGTCTTGGGCCAGGGAGGATTTGACAAACCTCTTTGACTCCAAAGATTGTATAATTCATTCTCCACACATAGTGTTGGGGGTTGACATGGGAAAGGAAGGTCTCAAAGTGTGTGATCTTGACACTCTTTGGAAAGCTTTGGAAGATCCCATCTTGGGATAGAGATTCCCTCTTTCCATAGGATGCTGTTTTTGTGCTTGATGCTCTCTGGTGCTCCACTTGTGGTAAGCAGAATGCTATGATCTGTTAGATCCTGAGATAAGTGCATGCTGGGAAATCTGACTGACAGAGAAAGCCGTGAGTGTCAAAGTGTTTGTTGGGACCTTCCCCCTGACCTATGATACTTCCTCTAAGTTGTCAACACATACCTCCCTTTCAGTTTGGGGCTTGTGTAAGTTTTTTACTCAAGAAGGGAGTACCTTCCTCTTCCTCCTCCTCCTCCTCCTCCTCCTCCAACTGTAACACAGCCGATGGCCCCATTTAACAACGTGAGGTCTAATTCTGGAACCACCAATCAAATGTGGTTATTCAAATTCAATTTTAAGTTAAATAAAACAAAGTGTTTGATTTTTCAGACATACTAGTTGCATTTCAAGTGCTTAATGGCCATTAGCAGCAATAGTTTCTGGAATGGACATTATAGACGCAACTGGCAGAATCTAGAATCACCAAAAAGGCAAGCCCTGGGCATGTCAGAGGGTTTCTAGATTAGATTCATTGAAGTGGGAAGACTTATCCCAAATGTGGGTGATACCGCCTTTCTGTGGGCTGGGGTACCTGACTTCCTAAAAAGGAGAAAGCTAGCTGAACCCCAGCATTCATCTCTTTCTCTGCTTTCTGGCTGTGGATGCAATATGACCAGCTGCTTCAATCTCCTACCACCATGATGTCCTGCTCAGATGGACTGTACCCTCCTATTGTGAGCCAAAGGAAACTTTTCTCTCGTTCCTGAACTTGCATTTGTCACAGCAGCAAAAACAATAACTAATACAGTAAGCATAGACTATTGTCACCATTTAGAAAATACTACTGAATAAAATTACTCTGAATATCCCAAGCAAATGAGGATGTGTACAGGGAACTGCTTCAAAGCATTGGAAGTGAAGACAGGACAGCAAAGGCAATGGGGTGCTATCAAGCCAGAAGCTGCTATCATGGAGATGGGGTGCATGAACAGCATACAGTTCCCCTCTGCTGCTGTCGGGGAAGGGCTCCAATGCCTCCAACAGAGACAGAAGCAACACCAGAGGCAGAATGGTTTCCCCATTCTCCATATTTTACACCACTAGAGTATGGTCAGCACCTCCCTGGCAGGGGAGTTTGGGAAATGTAGTTTTTCTATCTTCCAGCCCCAAGGAAGCCAGGTTCTAAGGAGCGTAGATCAGTTCTTAGGAGCCTGAGTACAAATGGATGATAAGCATATTAGTGGCTTATTACACTCTATGTGTGTGTGGGTTTAGCCTTGTTTATCTGGACCAGGACCAAATTTGTTTCCAAACTTTGAGTCTCATTTCACCACACTGTCAGCCTTACATCTTTGGACATTTTTTCCCTCCTTTGCAGTGGAGATTATAACTCCACTTTTGGTTCATAGGTTATCTTCTTTTTTTTTTTAAGCCCCACACCTGGGTTAGCTTGCTTGGAAAGCCAAAGTGCTTCTTCAGAACCCAGATAGCAGCAGAAGACTCAAACCTATACCCAGGATCCTTACTACACCACATACTCTCACCATCCCCGACATCCAAATCAGCCCCCCTTTCTTGTTTTTATAAGCCAGTTCTTGGGACCAGCCAGGGAAGTCTGCTATGCTTTCCCTGGAAGCCCTCATTGTGCGAACCAAAGCTTTGCACACTAGGCTGGTACGAGTCACAAAACTATTCTGTGCATATGAACCAAAATCTGGAAAGGGGTTCATTTTGCTTCTGTGAATAATTGTGATGTCCTCTTCCTGTTTTCTTCTGAAATTGTGTGTGTGTGTGTGTGTGTGTGTGTGTGTGTTTATTCCTCTCACCGTGGATCTCTGTTATAAATCTGTGTTCTATTCTTTCTTTATTTTGTGTGTATGTGCGCCTGAGTGTATGTGTGTGTGCCACATGCATGCAGGAGCCTTTGGAAGTCACAAGAAGGCATCAGATCCCCTGCAACTGGAATGGAGTTGCAGGTGGTTGTGAGCCACCATGTGGGTGCCAGGAATTGAAACTGAGTCCTCTGCCAGAGAAGTAAGTTCCCTTAACCACTGAACCATCTCTTCACCCTCTGTGGACTATTCTTGATCACTTAGATCTTTTAGTTGCAAATTCTTTGTTTGGGTGGTTCACTTAGTACATTTAATATACTCATTATGTTTTAAAATGTCAGTGATTTTATTCCACTTGAGGAGGTTTGATTGGTTGGAGAAATGGCCAAGTCATTGAGAGCACTTGCTGCTCTTCTAGAGGATCCAAATGTGGTTCCCAGCACCCATGTCAGAGGCTCACAGTCACCTGTGACCCAAGCTCCAGGGGACCCTGGCCCTGTTTACAGGTTCACAGTGCTGTCTTACTTTCTTATGTCTAGTATAAGAGTTCACTTACCAGGCAGCAGCTAAGCCCTGGTCCCTTAATAGTCTCTGGCTATCACTTTGAAATGCTGCCTAACACTAGGAAGTCCAAGCCTGGATTCACTTCTGCATCCCACACTTGTTATACACTGAATAAAGGGAATGTCTGCAGGTGATGAGTATAGGCACAATCCCTTTCTTTTTTTTTTTTTTTTTTTTGTGGTTTTTTGTGACAGGGGTTTTCTGTTTGGTTTTGTGCCTTTCCTGGAGCTCACTTGGTAGCCCAGGCTGGCCTCGAACTCACAGAGATCCGCCTGCCTCTGCCTCCCGAGTGCTGGGATTAAAGGCGTGCGCCACCAACGCCCGGCTCACAATCCCTTTCTTGATGCCTTTACTTCCAAGTTAGTTGGAGCCACAGAAGTGGAACCTGACGCCATGAAGGGCAGGATTTGATGACTAGTGTTTTCTATAGCAATCCTCTTCATGTTATCATTCCATCAATGACTCTGTGATTCTAAAAAGATTGTTTTCAGGAAATGAACTACGCTAATGATTCAGTCCTCTGTTCACCAGAAATGTGGTTGATGTAATCTGCATAATACTTGACATTCTGCTAAAGTAAATTATCTGTGGCATTCTGGTGAACCTCAGCAGCATTTTCTGTGGGGCTGTTTGAAATACTCATAATAACTCCTTCTTCAACATTCCCACCTAAATGTTGATTCTAGCCTGGAGCTAGAATGTAGGTTCTTATAATAGAGGGGGACAGCAGGCTGCTCTGAGGAGTGTGTGTGTGTGTGTGTGTGTGTGTGTGTGTGAGAGAGAGAGAGAGAGAGAGAGAGAGAGAGAGAGAGAGAGAGAGAGAGAGAGAGATGTTGTGTATGTAGGGCTTAGAGGATAACTTTTCCAAGTCAGCTCTCTCCTACATTTATGTGCTTCCAGGGATAGAACTCATGTGGTCAGGTCAGGCTTGCTCAGTGAGTGGTTCACTTGCGTCTGGCCCCTTAAAGTCTTTTTGCTTGTTTTGTTTATTGAAACAAAGTCTCATAAATCTCAGGTTGTCCTAGAACTCACCAGGTAACTGAGGATGGCCCAGAACTTCTGTCTTCAGCTCCTAACTGCAGGGGTTTGCATCAGACTCCTAGTGGTCCCCATGTTCTTCTTTTCCTTTGAAATTTCTCTTTTCTAGAGTTATGTTTGGATGTGGTTTGTCCACCAAGGGCTCAGGAATTGGAGGCTGAGTTCTAAATGGCAATCTAGAGGGGTGTGTGGAAACTTAAGAGGTTCCTTTAGTGAAAGGAGACTGAGCTATCTTTCCAAGGCTATTGGTCTTGAAAGCCATGAAACAGTTCTCAGGGATCCCAGGAAGTTCCTCTGAAAGTGAGGTTATGAACAAGAAGCCTGCACTTTCTCTCTCTCTCTGGCCTGCTGGCTCATCACATGATTCCTCCTTCCTGCATGTTTTAGGGATACCTGCCATGCCATCAGGCTCTCACTAGAGCTAACCAGAGCTGAAAGCATGCTTTTTGGACTCTCAACTTCCTAAACTGTAAGCCAAATAAACTTCTGTTCTTTATAAAATACCCAGACTCAAGCATTTTCTTATAACAGAAAATGGACTAATATAACCAGGCAAAACATTATGAATGAGTCCCTTTGAATGAACTATTGGAGATACCTAAACTATCCAACCTACCTTAGATTTCTTAGTCCTAAGGCAATAGAGGTAGAACCCACCCTCATTGCTTAGAACTGACATGAGTGTCAACGTTACACATCCTAACATAATTTTATATAGATAAAAGCTGGGCCTCCAAGCTCAGCCTAAGATCCTCTTCACAAACATGACCCACAGGTTTGCCGGGGAACTGCCATGCAGTATTAGAATCCATAGGAAGCAGGTGTGGCTCCTGTCAGTCAATGTGAGGCTTACTCAGTCTGGTTCTGATCCTCTCATCTGATCCTAAAACCTTCCTAGGGAGAAAACAAGTTGAAATCCTTGGGAAGGAGAAAACATTTTTTTTCTAGATTTTTCTATTTTAAAATATAATGGTACCTTAAAAGTATATGACTGGCATCACTAACACAATTTTGTCTTTCTTTAAGAAATATATATCATACATCTATACAACTTAGGTCAATGATACCCTTCTAGAATTTTTTTTGTTTGGTTGGTTTTGGTTTTTTGAGACAGAGTTTCTCAGTGTAGTTTTGGTGCCTGTCCTGGAGCTTGCTCTGTAGGTCAGGCTGGCCTTGAACTCACAGAGATCCACTTGTCTCTGCCTCCCAAGTGCTGGGATCAAAGGCATGCACTGTTGCTGCCTGGCAACCCCTCTAGAATTTAATATATGAGAACAGAAACTGGTTGGAAAAGATTTCTCACCCCAAGGAATACAAGGTAATCATAGGGATGCTTTTTATACATTATGAGGTACTTAGCAATTTTAAACATCCATTTTACTGACCAAAACTATTTAGAGAGAACATCGGACTCTATTTTTAATAAAAAGCAAATTTTCTCTTTCAATTTCTTTCCATGGTGAATATAAGACCACGTGGCTTACAGATAATTTAAAAGATTTTAAAATTAAGATTTTCGTGCAAGTTCTAATGAATTAAGTGAGTTTGATTAACACTCTCATAAACCTATTGTAGCATTTCTTACATTTATGAGGCATAGAAGTCAACAAATTAATAAACATATAATTTTCATAATACCCAAGTGTAGTAGAATACTAATGCATGAAGAGTTCAAAACCTTGACTGGCATTTTCTCTTTGCCACACCAAAGTGCTGAACAAAAGCCTGACTTGAGGGAGTTGAATAATAGAATATCTGGCTTTGCTGGAAGGGCCTCTGAGAAATGAATCTATAAGTGAGGGAGGCGTGAATAAGGAGAGCAGCTTTGGGTGTGTGTTGGGGTGGTGGTGGCAGGGTTTCTCTATATAGTCCTGGCTGTCCTGGAACTCACCATGGAGACTGAGCTAGCCTCAAACTCACAAAGATCCTTCTACCTCTACCTCCTGAGGTGCTGGGATTAAAGGCATGAGTCACCAAACTCAGCAGATTTTTAAAAAAATGTTAAATACTAAAGACAAAAATTCAACAGGCTGTTGAGTCTTTTAAAAATATATTTATTTTATGTGTATGAGTATTTTGCCTGTCTGTATGTATGAGCACCATGTGTGTGCCTGGTGCCTGTGGAGGTCAAAAGAGGGCATTGGCTAATAAAGACTTTTTATTGCCTTAAGCCCATGTCCAAGCACTCTTCTCTGGTGGATACCCTACAATATGTGAGTTACCATGTGGGTTCTTAGTACTGAGCTCAGGTCCTCTGTAAGAGCAGCAAGTTCTATTAACCACTGACCCATCTCTCCAGTCCCCTGGTTATTGATACTTAAAGGAGAATAAATTCTGAAAATATGTCCTTAGGCAATTCTGTTGTGTTGTTATCATAGAGTGAATTTATTCAAAATCTCAGGTCCCCTGTAGCTGGAATTACAGGTGATTGTGAGGCACCCCACATGGGTGCTGGAAACTGAACTCAGGTCCTCTGCAAGAACAGCAAGTGCTCTTAACCACTCAGTCATCTCTCCAGCCCTGGGTGGTGACTAGCCACGGTAGGTCTGTCTACACCAGAATAACCACAAACACACGAGCCATGTGTGATGCTGTGATATAATGATGACTATGATGTCACTAGGCAAGAAGCCTGGAGTGACATCTCAGAATGGAAGAAGTGGCTTTTGGCTGCCATGGCAGCTGGGTTGTGGGGAGGTTCCTGCTGGCATTCGTGGGTAAGAGTCAGGGAAGCCGTGTGTTCTAAAACAGCACAGGACTTTCACATAGCTATGAAACCTGCTTGCCTTGAAGGGTGAATTTTCATTCAGTTTCTACTACTTTTTCTAGAAACATAAATTTTCTAGGAAAACACTTCCTTTTTCTTTTTCTTTTTTTTTTACATTGAAGAAAAATTATACTTTGGAACTCTACCATTTTCCCCCACTGGCTTAGACAACAAGTCACCATGCCTGTGATGTTACTAAGGCAAATTACAGTATTAGACTTTGTTAGTATCAATCATGTTCACGGTGATTTTACTTGTGTTTGGATAAATCTATAATTTAGCTCATCTGTCAGAGGTACATAAATGGAGAAAATGAACACATTTAAAATTAAGAATTGGTATAATCACTTGACTATTTGATTATGTTTTCTAGTGTAGCTGTATTTGTATTGAAAACATAATTTTGTAACCATCCCAAGAAGAGCAAAGATATCCTAAAGAGAGGCATTTGTGTCCCACTGGACTATTAAAACAATGGGCTCTGAGAAACTGAAATCTCCCAGTGGGCGGTGGTGGTGCACACCTTTAATCCCAGCACTCGGGAGGCAGAGACAGGCAGATCTCTGTGAGTTCGAGGCCAGCCCGGTCTATAGAGCTAGTTCCAGGATGACTAGGGCTGTTACAGAGAGAAACCCTGTTTCGAGGAGAGAGAGAGAGAGAGAGAGAGAGAGAAATTGAAATCTCTCAAGGAATCACAGAACTGAAGGAGGGAAAGGCCTGGTGCCAGCCAGAGGACTTTGCCTCCCAGAGAGAGATTTCACAGGGTTCTGACAACTTGTCAAGCCACTTTGTAGGAGAGACTGAACCTGAGACAAGGATGGGTCAATGATGGGTAGGACCATACCTTGACCAGGACTGCTTCTTATGCATACCTCCTGCTCTCTTTTTAAACTTAATCTTCATGTCGGGAAACTCAACGATGGACATGGGGGTCACTAGACCTCTTTATTTGTTCCTGTTCCCAACGTGGTCACACAGACTACATCTCCTTTCTCTGCTTTGCACTATTGCTGCCAACAGCCTTGTCTGAGAAAAACACAGTGGTCTAAGAGCATTGTGACCCTGGGCACAGTAGCTGTCAGGAAATGATCTGTACCCCAGGCTTTCCCCTTCAGAAGGCTGGAATGTGTTTTTCTGTAGATGTATGCGCTTGTTCTCTCCCCATATATTTTTGGTCTTATTATTGTTCTCCCTGGCAATCTATTAACCGGAGCCTTCTATTCCTTGTAACCACAGTTTAATGATTGTATAATAGCTTTGCATGTACTGTTCCCGATAAAAGTTCAGTGCAGGAGGCACTCTGGGTCCTTAGAGCTTCTCCCATGCTCTTTATGTCCCCAGCCTCCTCTTCTGAAGAGTCACATTGCAGGCTCCAGGTCTTGTTTCATGAACTGAGCTCCAATATCCACAGCAACCACTTACCTGTCTAATTGACATATTCAGGACAGGTGGCCGAGCTTAGCTTTTAGGGCTGCCAAGGGTCAGGCTTGGACCCTAGAAACTCCAGTAAGAATTTTTGGCTTGCTGAGCCTGAAGAAAATATACATTTTTGGTGTTAGCCACTTGCAGCAAGTTGACCCCAGATGTAGAGCTGCTGGAATCATCTTATTCCAGGGCCTTTTATTATCTTCACTTCTGACAGCTTCGGCTGCCTTCACCTCTATTTGGTGGGACAGAGAACCCAATGTTGGGACTTTTGCTTTAGACTTTAAGAGAGTCTGACAGTTGGTAAACTCTCCCCAGTTGGAGCACCTTGGACTTGACTTTCCTGTTGGTTTGGAGGCTCCTTTGAGCCATGTAGATGTATGGTAGCTAATATTGCCAACATAGCAGGTTCTAGAATCCCCTAGAAGAAAAGCCTCTTGGCATACCTGTGGGGATGGTCTAGATTAGGTTAACTGAAGTGGGGAGACTTCCCTAAACTATGGTGGCACCATTCCATGGGCTGAATAGAAAGGAGACAGTGAGCTGAGCGTGAGTGTTGTCTGCTTCCTAAGTGTGGATGCAATGTAACCAGCTGCCTTCCAATAATGCCACCATGCCTTCCAATACAGCCGCCATGCCTTCCAATACTGCCACCATGCCTCCCCGCTTCGTCACCAGGCCTTCCCCAGAGCAATGGAATGACCCCCCTGAGTGTAAACTCTCCCGCTCTTAAACTGCTTCTTTAATGAATATTATGTATGAATAACTAATACAGGGTTCTTTGAGCACCATTTTGGTCTTATTAAATAAAAAACACAGAGACAAATATAGGGGTGAAAGCCTTAGCGAGATCAGGGAAATAGGGGCAGCCACCAGCCAACTTTACCTCACCAACTCTGCAGCTTCCAAATGCGAGTTACTTCCTGTCTACCCACATCTATATGCCTTGCTATTCTACCATCTGATTTGCTTTCTCCATAAAGCTACATCACTTCCTCTTCCTACACAGCTCTGTCACTTCCTGTCTGTCTGTACAGATCTCCAGACCTCCATGGTTAACTAGTTTTGGAATTTAAGGTGTGTGCCACCTGGCTTTGATTCCAGTGTGGCCCTGAACACACAGAGATCCTGCCCGCTGCCAAGTGATAGGATTAAAGGCGTGTGCTAAAACTGGATGACTTCTGTGTTGTGGCTGGCTTTTTCCTCTGATCTCCAGGCAAGCTTTATTTATTAAAGCACAAATAAAATATCACCCCTGGCAACTGGTTGCCCTTCAAGCTTTTCTGAGATACTGAGTTTCTGTTGAACCATCTGGGCTATTGTGCCATTTGTATGACAACTTTTTGACAAGATTTGAGGTTCTATTGAACACTTGAACATCTGCCACATGACAGGGAAGGTGTAAGGGTGTTGGCTTCCAAGACTCTTGTTAGCTGTTGGGGGTACTCTTGAACCGTTTGGGCCACAGAGAAGTAAGATGTTTGTGGGAGCCCATTCTCGGGTTCCTCGTGGCTTTACCCAGCAGGTCTGCATAGAGGATGATTAGGACCACAGGCCTGAGTGCAGGTGTCTGAGATGGTCTGCACTTGGCTGTGCTGGGGGAGGAGGTCATTTGCTCCACCCCCTTGGCGTCTCTATAAAAACCCTGGAATACTTACCTGGCAGGGGAGATACCATGATCACGAAGGTGGTTTTCCCAGGGCGAGGCTTATCCATCGCACTCCGGATGTGCTGCCCCCTGCGATTTCCCCAAATGCGGGAAACTCGACTGCATAATTTGTGGTAGTGGGGGACTGTGTTTGCGCTCTCCCCTGAAAACAAAACAAAACAGAACAAAAAAAACCCTGGGGCAGAGATAGTCGGGCCCGTTGGAATAGGTTCCAGGCCCTCTCGAGGCTATCCTTTATTTTCTGTTTATCTCCGCAAGATTCTCTGCAATAAATCCTTCTATCTAATATTTCCTGCTGCTCACACTCAAGAAAACTCTGGGAAGCTGTGGGGTTGGTGGGTAAACACCCCACAGAATGGCGCCATGAACAGGGACTAAAGAAAAAAAGAAAAAAAAAGGGAACTAAAGAATAAAAAGGGGGGGAACTAAAGACTAAAAAAAGGGAGGACTAAAGACAAATGAACAGGGACTAAAGACAAAGTAATAGGGACCAAAGATAAAGGAAAATAATAGTTTTATTACAGAGTTTTTGGCGAAAGTGTGGGTCAGCCCTGCCAGTGGAAAGGCATGCCGGTGTTATGGAAAATATAGATTTTATATATATATATTGAGGGGCAGGGGTTTTATCCTCGAGAGAAAAGGAAAGCAGACTGGAAGGATGTCCGATGCTACAGCACAATTCTCTTCTGTCAAAATTTTCTATCTTCTATCCCTTTCTCAATTTCTATCTGTGAAAAATAAGTATAAGGCATAGTGTAATAATAGTGTATGAAAAACTTAGAAGTGTAAGATTGTGTAGAAAAAAATTTTAAGATAAGTAAGGCAACTAGAGAGAAAAACTCCAATTTTCTAACTTTGGGCATTATGGGTAGTAAAAAAAAGCTCTTCTCTGAGTTTATGGGGAAGAATAAGTTTATTTTTGGAAGCTTTTGTCCTGGGGACAGTTGAAATGCTAAGTCCAAGCGGCAGGAGAAAGTGATTTTTCCCTGAGGCAAAAATCGGGGTGTAAAAAGCCAAAAAGTTTAAAGTTCAGAAGTTTTGGGAAAAGTTGGTCTTTCTCTCTTGGGGAAAAAAATCTTTCTCTTAAACTAAAAAGCTTTTCTTGAAAATTTGGGGGAAAAAAAATCAAAAAAAGTGTAAATGTTAAGTGTGAATCTATTCTTTATGTATATGGTTGAAAGAACCTGAGACACAGAAGGAAGTGTCCTAGTAGACTGTAAAGTAGTCAGTCTGAGCGGTTTTCAAAGGCTCCAGAAGCCGCTAAGAAGGTACGAATGGCGGACGCCAAAACCAGCACAACAAGGCATCCGCAGCTGAGATCCATGGAAAACCGATGCAACACAGAAAAACCTGAGCTAACATCAAAAACGGTGCGGTTTAGAATATACTGTATCTAGAAAGGTCTCTGTCTGTGAGAACAAAAGTTGCAGAGACGCTTGTTTGAACTAAAATTATTAACTGCAAAAAGTTTTGGTTGTAAAACGTCTCTTCATATTTGGAAGTGAAAGCCTGATACCAGAATTTACTTTTTTGAATTTTTTGAACTTAAAATGAGATAAAACTACAAAAAGA
>CABHPH010163079.1:0-13885 GCA_902168325.1 Peromyscus nudipes
GACCTTCTTCTCTAAGTCAGCTGCTCTGCCACCCACAGTCACCTCCATGGGCTTCTGGCTGTCTCTCCGGACAGATAAATAGAACGCTATCTGGAATCTTCCCGCCTGCCTTTTCATTCCACATTCCTCACACATTTCTGCCCAACAGGAAGGGAGGGGAACAGAAACAAGCCAGTCTTGAATTAAAATTCTTTTTCCAGTTCAAAGTAGCATGAAGGAGACATGATGGGAGTAGACAGCCGCGTCTTCCCCCATTCAGAAGCCATGGCATGAAATCTAATTAGAAGGCATCTCACGCCAGCCTAAACTACACTTATGTAAATTGGAGGAACACTGAGGGGTTGGGTGAGGCATGGCAAAGGAGCCCGGGTTGGTTTTTCTTCTGGTGAACGGTAGTTGCTCTTTTCCTTCTTGGTCACATTGTTCCTGTTTCCACAAGGGGGGAAAAAGTGTTCAGGTTTAGCACATCTTCTAGAATTTCCCTCCTTTCTACTAAGCTGGAATCTTGCCAGCATCCAGATTCAGCCTTCAAAGATGCATTATTTTAATTTAAAAAGGGGTGGGGGAGGCACATGGGGAAATGGAGTTATTAAGATTGGAAGTGAGAGCTTTAGCGAGTACCTATTCTTACTGCCTTCCGAGGTGACCCGCAACTGTCACTTAGCCAGGAGGGCTTGCCCCGCCCAAAAACCAAATGTCACATTTCATTCTTATGCAGTAAGTGAATGAACAGACAGTTCAGTGCTGTTCTCCATGTTGTGACAAATAACTGCAAGCTGCTTTTTGATCGTTACTGTTCTGAGTTTTAAAATCCATCCCCGCAATGGTATTCTGGTGGATCAAAGGTTCTCCAAGTGGGCGTGCCACTTTTCAACAAGGTATGAAAGGGCGTGGAAGTTACTGGAGATGGTTCAGGGGTTAAGAGTGCTTGCTGCTCTTGCTGAGGACCAGAGTTCTGTTCCCAGCACCTACATGGGGCAGCTTACAACCACCTGTAACTCCAGTTCCAGGGCCATCAACACCCTCATCTGGCCTTTCCCAGCACTGCTTCCCCCCAACACATGCATGTGAGTACAGACATACACATAGACACATAGAAATAAATCCTTTTGAAAATATTACCAGGTGGGTGTTCTGGGGAGGAAAATTTGTGTCAAAGAATGGTTTAAAGCAATGGTTCTCAACCTTCCTGATGCTGTGATCCTTTAGTACAGTTCCTCATGTTGTGGTGACCCCCCAACCATAAAATTATTCTCATTGCTACTTCATAACTGGGATTTTACTACTGTTATGAATTGTAATGTAGACATCTGTTTTTTCTGATGGTCTTAGGCGACCCCTGTGAAAGGGTCATTTGACACCCCAAGGGGTCACAACCCACAGGTTGAGAATCACTCACTTAAAGAATGCTTTTAAAATCAAATTTCTTTCATGTCTTGAGCTCTTTTATGTACTGATGTGTTTCCCAGATCCACCAGGCAGAACTTAGAGTAACGGAGTCTCCAAACTGAGCATGGTCTTTTTCTCTAAGAACACCCACAGGGTTTGTATTCATAGACTACACACCTTTAGAAAATGCCAGGGTAGATTTCCTAGGGCCAGCCATGACATGATTCCTAATCACTGAGTTCAGAAATCAAGGAGACCCAAACCAGAGTCTCCTTGACTGAAGATCGGTGATGGATTCTTTGTCTTGATATGTTTGGTACACAGATGACCTTCATGTTGGATATTGTAAAAACACTTGAAGCCAGATGACTGACTGTACTTTGCTTCTTCCAATGTGACTTGATTTTTGTTTTTTGCTTAAATGCCAGGGCAATGTTTTCGACCAGGAACATGTTTGTAGTGCTGAGCACACGTTATCAGTGTTTCCTAAAACATGTTCTTTTAGTCAGTAGATGTGAGGATTCTTTAATGAAATCTCCTCACAAGAGACTTGTGACTAGTCTCCCTGTTCTAGTTATTAGGCCCTCTCCCAACATGTCAGCTTTCCTTTGTTATCTGCTGTTTCTGCTGGCTGCCTTGTGTTTGGGGGTTACTCTTGTGTGTCAGCCATTTTATTGGCAGCCATGTTTGCTGACTTCCCTGCCGTATGGACTTAGGAAATTCATTCCATCACAGCCATCTTCTTGTGCTCCTTAGTCCTGCAACCTTTCTGCTGTCCTAGCTCATCTTTGAGATTGGGGCTTTCTGAGTTTATGTATGTTCTCATTAAGTTGCTTCACAGCGCAGAGCCCTTCAGAGGCATTTCCTTTTGTTTTCGGATTATGCTCTCTTTAAAAGACGGGGTTTCTATTATTCTTTTGTATGCCATATCCGTTTCTTTTAAAGAAGAGCTGCTTTTGTTCACTTTCATTTGGGAGAATTGTCTTATGTGTCTGAATAATCAACACTATTTAGCCCTACCCTAGTTCTTGTTCAGAACTGAATGGCTTTCTAGATCAGTGGGTCTCAACCTGTGGCTCTCCTTTTTGCCGGGGTCACTTAAAACCATTGGAAAAACAGATATTTACAATTCATAACAGTAGCAAAATTACAGTTATAATGTAGCAATGAAAATAATCTTATGGTCAGGGGTCATCACACCATGAGGAACTGTATTAAAGGGTCACAGCATCAGGAAGGGTGAAGGCCACTGCTCTATCTTCTCTATTCCAATGGCTTCTCCTGGCTTCCACTTCCATTAACTCTAATGTGTTCCTCCTATGCTGTGTCTTAAGAAGGAATGTGAGCTATCATCCACTTGACTGCAGTCTGGGGTAGATAGAAAGGGGAGGGGTAGCTCTGCTGAGACCCTGGGGGATGCTTATATAACTCAGAAACCCTGAGTCCTTCCACTCCTTTGGGATTTGGTTGATGTGTTGCTGCTTTGTTATTTTGTTTAATGCACTGGGAACAATGCCCAGGACACCAGGAAACCCCGGGCAAATGCTTTATCACTTATCGACATATTCATCCCTTAGATATTTTGAAGTAAGTTTTAAGCGTTCTCTTCACTCAAGACATGCCAGCACTTGTAGGGGAACGCTCTGAGGTCGTTTTCTAGAGCTGTGTTTTGTTTAGTTTTTCAGATACTCAACTTTTTTATTGACTCTCCTTTGTAAGACACTGGGGATAAGCTATGTAAACAAGTAAGACAAATGAGTTCATAGTCAGTGTGGAAATGGTACTGACATATGGTGCCTAAAAGGAACAGCTCACTCCTCAGAGTTGATGCACTGTCCTTGAGAGAAAACCCGAAAGATGATGGAGCGAGTCATTGCATTAGCAGCCTCCAGCCTTGAGAGCAACCGAGACATGAAGCATCTGTCAGTCCCCCAGGAAGTCTGCAAGGGACAGGCTGGAAGGCAGGGTTAGGAAATGCCCTGTATCACTTGGGGACCTTCTCTTTTTCTGGACCGGCCTTTAGTGGAGAGAGGAGCTGAGGGAAGGTCACAGGTCTTGTTCCGTTGTCTGAGTTATGAGGGTGAATTCTATCTCTTACTCAGGGGCTGCGGTACTGAGGAGGCAAGAGGCTGTTTCTTACTGTGACAATTTCTTCAATTTAGAGAGGACAGCACTGGGAGATCTTTCCTCTGCTTTTCCTTTATAATCTTAATCAGGAGGCTGGAAAGATGAAAGATGGCTCCTCTTCCAAAGGTCCTGAGTTCAATTCCCAGCAACCACATGGTGGCTCACAACCATTTATAATGAGGTCTGGTGCCCTCTTCTGTATGCAGGCAGAATATTGTACACATAAATAAATCTTAAAAAAAAAAGATGGAAAATATAATCTTAATCGAAAGCAGCAGCGGGTCCTTCACATTCAAATTAAACACCCTGCACTATGACTACACATATAAGATGGTTATGAAATATCTCTGTACTCAGAAGTGTTTTTTTAAGACACAGACACACAATCCTAAAGTTGAAGTACATTGGTCAGCTATCTCACAGCTTAACATCTTGCTCTTTCATGCACTTGAACTATGGAGTACTTTGAAGACGTGAGGTCGCCTTATCCCTAAACAGCAAGATGGCTTCCTTCATATCTAAAAATCACACTTGTTGGAAAAGTTGAGTTTCGTGATTTCTGATGTCCATAATTATTCTTGCACAAAGCCACAAGAATACTCTCTTATGTTTGTCAACTCCCTGTCCAAGCAGCAGAGTCAGAAACAGGAAGCAGTGGTAGCACCTTATCCCTGGACTTCTGCCAGCATGTGGGGTTCTAGGTTCGCATTAAAAGCCCCAAATACCTAGATCCCTTAAGCCATCGGTTCTCAACCTTCCTAATGTTGTTCTCCTTGAATACAGTTCCTTATGTTGTGGTGACCCCCAACCATAAAATTGTTTTGTTGCCACTTCATAACTAAGTTTGCTACTGTTATGAATCGTAATGTAAATATCGATATCTGATATGCAGGATAATCTGTTATGCAGTCCCCTGGAAGGGGTCACAACCCATAGTTTGAGAACCACTGCCTTAAGCTTAACGTAAGCAGTAAAGGAGACACTTGTGTTTTTAGATCCTTTAGTATCGGGTGAAGCATTACCTATAAATGCTCCTCCTGGTAAACCATTCCTAACTCAGATAATGAAGAGACTGTATGCCAAGTGCTGTACTCATAAAGAAAATCCAGGTGGCACTAGCTTGCAGCCCCTGGGTCACTCTCTCTCTCCTAATGTAATTTCCCCATTCCAGACATGGAATCCGCAGCCAGTTGCCTTGAAAGCTGGTTACTGTGGAGATGACAGCCAGTAATGTGATGACCTCTTTAGAGGAATTTCTGTGTCCCCAGAAAATAAATAACCACAGACAGCCCTGAAAAAGAATCATGCTCCCTCTCTGAAAATGCTTCTACAGACAAATGCCATAGATGTAGACAGTTGTGGGGTATAGATTTGCTCATAATTAGAACCAGTGGGGGTTCCTGTGAAACTGTAGTTTAAGCTTGCAAAGTAGGTCATGGAAACACTAGACATCAGCACTGAGATGTTTCTCATCCTCCCACAGGCTGACATGTGTGGCCATTAGCTCAGAGCGGGTAGCAAGCCTTCATTTACAGTTTTTTTCCTTCCTTAGCCTCTGTTGGGGGAGGGGTTTTCTGGAGAAGCTGGCGCATGATTGACAGGTGATTGGTAAGGGCTGCTTTTCACAAACTGGCCATTAATGATTCAAAAGGAAAGGAGGAATGCTCGCTGCACTCTGCACTCTGTCCTCTCCTTGGTCCCCCAGTTTTCTACAAAACAAGTTTATGTGACTGTATGCAGACGTGGCCTTTTAAATTTCTAAGTGTTTCCCATTTATCATTGTCCTGATCTTTCTAGAGACTGATACTTCAGCTAATGCTGCCCTTTTGTTCTCTTGAGAATTTTTCTGGCACTTGCTTTACTATGCACTTGTAAAAATTCTCATGCAAAGAGATAGATCTTGATTGTGTTTGAAGAAGCAGCAAGTAACAATATAAGCCATGTGTTACCAAAATAGGTTATTGATTCCATAAAAGGTTGACTTCCGTGCTTCTCTCAGGGTTGAGTAGGAACGGTTTCACCTAAAATGCCTTAATAATGCTGATTGCATATGGCCTTTGACTCATTTATATTATTTCTTAAAAGAGGCATTAAAAACACCGAGTGCTTTTCCATGTAATCAGAGCCCATAAATGGTAGTTTCCCTTAGAACAGTGTGTCTATCCTTCATTCATTTATTCAATAAAGGTTTTTAACTACCACTCTCCAGTGGCCTCCAGATTAAGTACCAAGTTGTGAGTTGTTTGAAGTGTGTTTACAGCCAGCTCGGCAGGGTAAGAATTAGCCCTTTTGAAAGCAGATTTGGAATCCTAATCACCCAGAATCATTCTGGACAAGATTCAAAGTCAGGCCTCTGCCCAACAACTACTCAATTAATTCGCTCAGCGCTCTCTTGGATGGATTCGTCAAGGCAAACAGCGCTTGTTTTAAAGTCCTCCCTCTTTGTCTAGTCCTCACGCCTCGCCTCGGGATGACAGTGCTGAGCATTTCACCCCAGCAACCCTTCCCACCCCGAAGCTAAACTGGGAAGAATGTGTACAGAGTGTTCTAACCCCAGCTACACCACAGTTATTTAAAAAAAAAAAAAAAAAAAAAAAGACAGCAAACATTCCTCAGCCTTTCATTAGAAAATTTGCTTTACAAATAGGGACAATCTTCTGTGCAATGAGACAGCTTTATTATTTCTCCAAAAGGAATGTCCCTAACTGCTAGCGATCCAGTGTAAACCATTAACGCCATCTGTCTTGAGACGCTGTATGATTTTAATGTAATGTGATAACCTGTAGACCCGCTCACTCAAGCAAGCTTCTTGAAAGGCAAAAGCAAAGGTAGAGTCATGTCATAGAACAGTAATGCTTCTGTTCATTACAAGAATTCTCTAGAAAGTCTAGTTGAAGATATTAACTCCCTACAATTAGCTGGTAATTTTTATCAAGTTCTAGTCAGTCCATGTCAGTAGCTGCTAAATATTTCTAGTGAGCATTTCAGAAAAGGAGCTATTAGATAAAATATTTATTTTCCCCAGCTCCCATTAGGCATCTTCTCTATGTCCAGTGAGAAGGCTATTCCTCTGAGGTTTCCAGAGACAGAACTGCCAGGGTGATGCCATAGAAGACCCAGCGATGTTGATAACCTTCACTCAAAGGCATTCATATACCACACAAATGCATGGGCAAATGTTGGTTTTTGTGGGGAATTATAAACGGTGTAGCTAAGTTGGAATGAGCAGTCACAACAATTCCATGAAGAAATGATGTTAGAACTGATCATAACTAAAGATATGTTGGGTGGATGCAGAGGAGGACCCCAAGAAGATGTGTTCCACATGTGAGAGAAATGACTGGGGACCAGAGGAAATGGAACTTGGACAGCCTGGGAGAGGTTCCCCACGTGTATATATAAAACTTGCTATAGTGCATACTGGAGTTACCTTTGAGAAGTGGAGAAAGACAGAGCCCCCAACAAACTCCATCCATGTCCCTGGCTCCATTGGAAACTCCGTAGGATATGACAAGTCTAATGTAAAACTGGATTCCCTAGTCATTAAAATGCCTATATGTTAAGATATAAAAATAGAAAATACTTAAAACCACAGGTTGTGGTTTTAATTTGGAGCTTTCAACCCCTTGCCTTGGTAGTTTTAATCCTGTGTTTTATAAATTCTGGATACCATATAGAATGCCATTTCACTGAAAGTACACTGAACTTCCCATTCACAAAAATCACTTTAAGGCACTCATGGATGTCCATTATGAGTCAGAAGGGCAGAAAAGGCTGAAGGAGGAAACAAGTTCAGAGGAAGACAGTCCACCCAGTGACACCCTTTCCTCTCCACAGACGCGTAAACAGAGTCTCAACGTCACTGTGTTCATGTTTGATGATATTGCACTTCTGTGTGTGGAAGGGGAAGATATGAACGCTGATGAATTTTGGAGTTAGCAAAAGGCTAACTCTCGTTACCCATCCTGCTTGTTTAGACTCCCTATGTGTGTACTTTCAAATTCAAATTATTTCTATTGAGTGAAAGGAATCTGCCATCTTGGGATTCCTCTCACAATTTTTGCTGGATAAATCATTTGCAAGGAAATATGGTTGTAGGTTATCTCTTCTACCACAGAAATACATCGACTTAAACTTGGTTTCCCAAGGACTTTATTGTTGTGGGATATTTTGATTGCACTCTGATACTCCCGAGACTGCCAATAAAGTTTACTTTGAATCAGGGGGCAGAGGTAACTACTAGCTGACCAAAATTAGCCATAGAGGTTTTGGAGGACCGAGGACATATAGAGAGACACAGGAAGTAGTAGGGAGGGTTTTAGAAAGATTCTTGGCTCTTTTTCATTGAGAAAGGAGAGAGAGGTCACTGGTCGCTTCTCCACTGCTTCTCTGATCATTCAGATTCTTACCACAGTACCTGACTCCCGAGTTTTTACTGATAAAGAATAATTAGATAAATGCTTCAATGTATGTCTTCTCAGCTACACTACGGGTGCTTTAAAGGACAAACTTCACTCCTAGTTTCTGCACATCCTCATACTCTGGCAGTCCCTGGGTGTTTGCTTTTTATTGCTACATGTGTCACCCGGCCAAAGCTTTCTTGTTCTCTACTCTGTGCTGGGCTCCACATCAAGCCTGGGGACATAGGACTGAACAGTTCACTCACTGAACAGTAATAACCAGAACACAGCAGGCAGTGAGTGAGTGGTTGACTCAGTGAATGAACCCTGTAACACAAAGCATAGGTGGACATACCACGAAAACGTGAATTATTAGTTAAGCTGTCTTAGCCCCAAGTCATCAGGGTAACAGATGTCAGCCTAACAGAATGCCTGTGGTTCAAGAGAAACTTAGTTCAATGGAAACTGTGGAATAAAGCCAGCCCCCAGCATCCAATCTTCCAGGCCACCCCTACAGCCACTTAGTATGTGATTCTGGAATCTCCCCAATTCTTCTTTTCTCCTCTCCCTCCCCCGTCCCCAAGATGGGGTTTCTGTGTAGCCCTGGCTTTCCTGGAACTTACTTTTAGACCAGGATAGCCTCGTACTCAGAGATCCACCTGCCTCTGCCTCCTGAGTGCTGATTTAAAGGCAGCTCAATTTTTCTAAATAAGAAATCAAATGCCTCTCATTTCTCAAGCACTAGGCTTCTTATATAATTTTTAAAACCCAAGATATAAATGTGAAAAAAGAATTATTTCTGTAGTTTTTCTAAGATCTGAAGCATTGTGTGGTGATTGGTTTTATTTACAAATTTGCTTCATAGGAAGCAATAAAATTTCACAGAATGATATTGCTCCATGTCGTTTCCCTTTATCTGGTATCTAGTACTAAACTGAAGCCTTGGTTTATGTTTTCCTTCTCATATTAAGAGGAAACTGGAGCATGAAGGTAGAAGTTACCTTCTCAATGAGAAGAATCCTAGCCGATTTCAGACTCATGCAGCTTTATGAAAGAGAACCGTATTTAGTCATTGATGAACTCAATGAAATCTCTCTCTGGAAGGACAGCATTCAAATAAAAATCTCAATAACAGGCCAGCGAGGTGGCAGTTCTTTTTTTAAACAAGGCATCCAGTATTCATACTATAAAATCTCAAACCAGAGTTGGGATATATGAGCTCCCAGCAGCTCCCTGAAACGTAATGTAAACGTTTTCTTCCTGAAGCTGAAGAAGAAGCGCTAGGACCCGATCCACAAGCAAAGCGCAGCAGCCATTACCTTGCCTCCTACATGATTTGCCTAGACCTACAGCAAGTTCTAGAACCTTCAGAAGCCTTTCCAGATCCTTCCCTCAGCTATCCCAAAGGCATTTCAGTCCATAAACTTCTTAGTGCATAGATGGCAGAGTTCTAGAGGATGTGTGGCTATTTTGAAGCAGGTGCATGCAAGGAATAGGAAGTTAGTGGGGATTGGCACTTGTTAATCCATTGTAAGAATTAGGCTGGGCAGTGGTGGCACACGCCTTTAATCCCAGCACTCGGGAGGCAGAGGCAGGCGGATCTCTGTGAGTTCGAGGCCAGCCTGGACTACAGAGTGAGTTCCAGGAAAGGCGCAAAGCTACACAGAGAAACCCTTTCTTGAAAAAACCAAAAAAAAAAAAGAATTAGATAACCAGTCAGACAGTGGTGGTGCACGCCGTTAATCCCAGCACTTGGAGGGCAGAGACAGGTGAATCTTTATGAGTTCCAGGACAGCCTGGTCTACAGAGTGAGTTCTAGGACAGCCAACGCTATACAGAGAAACCCCTGTCTCAAAAAAACCAGAAAGAAAAAAAAAACGTATTGGATTAAAAACCCAATAGCAGCATCAACCCCACTTAGGCATATGCATGTGAGGGTACCTCTGTTCTCAACAGTTTCCATGTGCACTTGTTTGCACTGCCCGAAAGCTGTCCTCATGTAGACAGACACCAGGTAGCATCCATTTGGCAAATGGCTCATACTTAAAAATGTAGCGTTGTCAACAAGTAGCCTTTTCACCCATGTATTGTATCAACTGGAAATGTTTACCTGTTTTCAATGCGGTATCTCACTAAGGGCCCTTCCCTCTGTTATAAAAGACCAAGCCGAAGTCTTCCCAAAAGGGGATGTTTCCAGTCAGATTTGTTGTCTGGTATTTGGTTTTTCCTTTCGGAATCATTTGACTATTTCTGTTTTGGGTTTTGTCTGTCAGCTCATACAAACAGTTTATCCTTGGTCATTCCACTGAACTCTTTGTAGCCATCCAGAAAGCATCAAGCATAATTACTACTTTATCTACTCATAAGAGATTTTCCTAAGTACAAGAGAAATATGCTTGAGTTACAGTTGAAAGACTCATCTATAAAAACTGAACAGGAAAAAAAACCCCAGCTCATTGAAACAAAATGTACTCTTCCTCTCCCGGGAATGGAGCGCTATATGCACACAGCTCTCTTATTTCACATAACACACCCACCCGTGAAATCTTTCCCTCCTAGCCCCCCCCTCTCTCTGGGCTCTTCTCTGTCTTCCACTTTGTGTCTGTGCAGTCCCGTGTTATTACTCAGGAAACTTGTAGTCACCTAGAAACCATTAGATGATCCTCAAAATGATAGGTGGAATTGGGTGGTTTCCACCACCCGTGTTTAAAAAGAAAATGCCTTCCATTTAATTCATAATAGCCTTGTGCCTTTATGCTTTTTTCTCTCTTCAAAGCATGCTGCCACCATTAAGGAATTAAACCAGCCTTTGCCATTTTCTGATCTGTCTCATTAAAATAGGGTTGGTTTTCTCCGTGGTAGTCGCTTATGTAATGGTGTTTTCTTCTAGTAAACATTGCACTTTACCAATGTAAATTCATCTTTAAATTGTCTGCTCACTTGGAAAATCTCCCCAGAATATATTTTTAATGTTACAACCTTGCTAGAGCATTTCAGGGAGCATTTTAATCTACGCAGACATTTTAAACTATAGAGACTCACCAACTCTTTTATATCGCCCTTTCCAAATGCTTATACATTATTTATAAAGATTCCCCTCAAGAAAACACGCTGAAACTGCCCGTGATAGAAATGAAAATTGTTCTTTGGACCTGATTACTATTTAATTATTTGTATACTGTTAAACAGTTGGCTTACTGATAGAACGAGACTTAGTAAGTAAGTGCAAAAGAAGAAAGAATAAAAAAACTGCATTTGGCAAAGAAATGCTGAATCCTAAATCTACCTTTTTGCTCTCCTACGACTAGGCCACTCTACACAAGTATTTGGTACTTCATTTCTGAGAACCTGCTTGAATATGAAAAGTCTCTCTCTTGGCAAATAACTGTGACTACATTCCCAAGTTTAGGCAGAGGCCATCACCGAAAACTCCGTAAACACCCACTGGTTCCCTCTCATCTTCCAGCCCTCCTTTGAGTTAAACCCTTCTGATTCCTGCTGAGAGCTGTCCTCCTTTTTGGGGGGGGGGGGGGGTTGGACAGGTTTTCCCTGTGTAGCCATAGCTGTCCTGGAACTCACTCTCCAGCAGGCTGGCCTCAAACTTAGAGAACTACCTGCCTCTGCCTCCTGAGTGCTGGGATTAAAGGTGTGTTCCACCACTGCCTGGTTGAGAGCCGTCCTAGCATTGAACTTTGAATGCAGCAGATCCTACCTCTCCCTCCAAAAATAAGTCACCGTGACCCTTCCACCTTATTCGTTTGAAGAGGGACCTAGAACTTAGATCTGGACATACTTGGTTCACTTCATTTAGCATATGGACTCTCTCTTAGAGCAAGAATTTTTCCTATGCTATCCAATCAGAGTAAATTTGGGGCTTTCTTGATAATCCTGTGTGCAGACTCTTCCCTTGAATAGTATTTTGTGATCAAATGAGACACAGCTGGTACTGTTATTTGCATTCTGAACAAGAAAATGTAGAAAGGCCGGCAAGGCTACCATGTGCAGTTTAAGATGGACACCATAGAAAAGACAGCTGAGACATGGGCAAACCTGGAACCTGCTGACATCACTGAATTCATACCATCTATAATCCCCACTGAACTGCTGTGATAAAGATAACCCAAAAGACAAGATTTAGTTTTCCAATTCCTTGTCTTCCTTACATCCGTAGACAGAGTGTGGCCAGGACGGGTAGGTGGTATGCAGGAGGGATGCAGGCTCTTCCTGCCTTCTTGTCCTGCTTCCCCATTATACTGTTATCTTCACTTTGGTCAGGCCTGGTCAAGGCAACTCCACTACCCACTCATCACACCTGTGCCTTAAAGATGTAGAGAGTGAGAGCTGATTCCAAGGTGCGGTTTTGTCAAGTTCATGTCTGTTGATATTTTGAGCCTCACCTTTCCTGTTGTGGTCTATCCTGTACGTTGTAGGATATTTAACAGAATTCCTGCACTTATCCCCTAAATTTCCATAGCACACCCCCATTTTCTCTGTGGGGAACACTGCCAGAAGTTCCCCCACACTGACAACCACAGTTTGAGAGAGATGCTGTGGAAGTTGGTTACATCACCTCTAAGCATCAGGAGGTAGTCAATCAGCCATGGAGTCATAGAAGAATTAGAGGAAATGGGTGTTGCGGGGTAAATTGGTTCCCACATTGAACTTTAGGAGTTTATTACTCAAAAATAAGTAGGGAAAGGATTTCAGGGGACATTCACTATCCCTGCCACAGAGGCCTGCTTCTAGACTTTTCTATCTTTTAAAGCCTTATAAGGGACCCTCTGATTTGAACCATTTAGAAATGCTTGTTCAATCACCAGAGCCCTAACTGATGTAATTATCACTTTCTTCATCCAGTAATGTAAGTTGAATTCAGTGAACATTATCCAAAGAATAAAGGTTAAAAAGAATAATATCTGAAGATATTCAGAAGCTGGGTACCAGCTCAGGAGGCATTAAACAAAGCAGCTGCAGTGAGGCTAATTCTTACTGAGAGAAGTCTTTGAAATCGAAGGCCATGGTCACCAGGGCCCACGGTCACTGTGGTAGTTAAGAAAGAAGACAGTGTCATTATGCAAAATTGTCAGAATTAAAACGGCAGGCATCATGCGTTATTCGGCTTTGAACTGCCACTTTCTAGTCCTCGCTGTAAATACAAAAAGCCTTTAGTGGCTCCTTTATATCTCATTGCTTACAGCCAGCTGTTTGGCAATTCTATTTCTATGAAATTAGCACAAATTGACATTAGAACGGCCTGAGGGAAGAAGCGGGTGGAAATGTTCTAGGGTTTTAAGGTAGAATATGGAACAGTAATGGGGACATTCCAATCTTAGGAGCAGTCGGCCTTCCCGAAGATCATCACTTAAGATACAATTCTCCATTCAAAAACACATTTTCCCAAAAGAAGACTGTTTTTATGTTATTCGCGTAGCACAGAAGTCCTCCAATACCAGAAAAGCAAAAAAGTAGAAAAGAAAAAGGCCACCGGCAAAGATGATCTGCTTAAAGCTGCTGAGGGAAAGGGTACTGATTGTTCATTCTTTGGAAATGAACCTTCAGGAAAAATCTTCAGGGAGGAGGTGACTTTTAAGTCAAAGGTAAGACAGGCAAAGAAAGAAAGGGTATCACAGGCTAGAACAAGAATCTCAAAGCCACGGCATTTAAAGTTCCATGTGACTAACACTGAGCATCAGGAATGCGAGACAAAGCAAATGCTAGCATGGACCAGCCATGCCCTGGTAGGGTTCAGATGGGACGCCGCTAAAGATTTTCAACGGGTGATGTGGTTACTCATAGCTCTAGCCACTACGTGAAGGATCCTTCGTGATCAACAACTACAGAAGACCTTTCTGGTCTTGAGCAGTGGTGATGGGTTAGGATGGACTAACAAAGGAAACTAGGAAGGAATCCTAGCCGGCTGTGAAGACCAAATACGGAAGTAGAAGGAATCCTGGCCCCTGGCTTTAGGA
>CABHPH010163079.1:13985-51485 GCA_902168325.1 Peromyscus nudipes
GAGAAGGGCTGAGGCAGCTGTGGTTTCGTGGCACATCATGTGTTCTGTGCTGTTTCTGCAGCACGCTTGCCCATTGAGGCCACACAGCTGAAGGGAAACCAGTTCATTTTCTATTTAGCTCAGATTTTCTGGGCTTCTGGGGTGATGGCTCTGCATGGGAAAACTGAGCTTGTGAGAGTGTTAGTGAAAATAGTATATTCAGGTACCAGGTTCCATGGTCCGGAACTTTGTTTAGCAGGACTGAGTGACACTGGGAATATCGGGTTGCCTTGTAGAATGTCTGAGAAAAGGAGCGTAAAGAACAAAAAACAAAATCTCATGAAATGTGTTCAAATAATAGTAAAGACGGCAATCTCATAAAATACATCAGCGGGGATCTCAGGGCAGGGAAATAAAAGAAGAAATTATCATCTGATTCTCAAAGAGAAAAATGAGAGGAGCAAATACCAGTGCCTGGAAATGATCTGCAAGACAGCCTTCTGAGCCGTCTTTGGATGCTGACTGAAGACGTGCCCATTTCACCAGCCCCTCCAAAGACAAGCTCATCCAAGCAAGCAAAGCTTGTTCTCCAGTGTGCCTGGGGAGGGCAGAGAAGGAAGGACAGTGACCAGGGGAGAGGGGTAAAGCTATGGTATTGCTCTTCTTGTTCCATGACCAAAAGACAATGGTGGTCTGGGTGGAGTGGTGTGAGCCTTTAAGCCCAGCACTTTGGAGGTCGGAGTGGGTGGATCTCTGACTGATCTACATAGGGAGTCCCAGGCCAGCCAGGGAACACTATGAGACACTGTCTCCAAGCTCTGTATTTAGAGTGTGTAGGTGAGAGTTGGGGATTGGAATGAATACAGCACCTGAGATACTCTGGAGGTGACAGTTCATCCTACCTAGAGATGGATACTGGAGCACCAGGGCCAGATCAGTTTGACAGAAATTGACTGTCTTCAGCCAAGAAAGACCTACATTAATAGGAGATATGTATGAGAACGTATATGAATGTGTATAATTCTTTTAATCATGCTTGAATGTGAACACAATGAACGAATACAATGGCACTGGACTCCATGCTGGCCACCTGGTAACACACTCAAAAGGTGTCTCAGTTGGGGTTTCCATTGCTGTGAAGAGACACCATGACCACAGCAACTCTTATAAAGGAAAACATTGAATTGGGCTGGCTTCCAGTTTCAGAGGTTTAGTCCATCATCATCATGGCGGCATGCCGGCAGACATGGTACTGGAGCTGAGAGTCCTACATCTTGATTGGCAGGCAGCAGGAAGTGGTCTGAGGCACTGGACATGGCTTGAGCATATGAGACCTCAAAGCCTCCGCCACAGTGACACACTTCCTCCAACAAAGCCATACCCATTGCAACAAAGCCATGCCTCCTAATAGTGCCACTCCTTATGAGCTTATGGGGGCCAGCTACATTCAAACTACCACAAAGGGGGATGCTCAGGTGGCAGAGCTACAGAACTGCCTTGTCATACTCAGAGACCCTCCAAACTGCGGCTGACTAAGCAATCATAAACCTTGCCATGCACGGCCTGCAGTATTGAAAACAGCAACGGAGACTAAACTGTTCATCACGAGCCAGAGATCCCTTGGCAGCCTCTTACCTGGGGGAGTTCATTGTTCCAAGTCATCATTGCCTTAGTGCGAGGTCCAATAAATGACTGGACAAATCATATTAGGGTAGCCTTAACATAATGATTTCGTGTCCCTCCCTCTGGATGAGAAGCAGAGGGATGAAGAGGGTGGGGGGAGAGAGAGGGAGAAAGAGAGAGAAGCAAGGAAGAAAAGGGAGGAAGGCAAGAAGAGGAGGAAGGGAAGGAGGGAAGGGGAGGGAGGAAGGGAGGGAGGGAAGGTTCTATATCGAAGTGGAAACTAGAAGGAAGAAACTAAATTATGATGAAGTTTTCTCACAGTAAAACACATGAACAGCCAGGCGGTGATGGTGCACACCTTTAATCCCAGCACTAGAGAGGCAGAGGCAAGCGGATCTCTGAGTTCGAGGCCAGCCTGGGCTACAAAGTGAGTTCCAGGAAAGGCGCCAAAGCTACACAGAGAAACCCCGTCTCGAAAAACCAAAAAAACCAACAAACAAAAAACAAAACAAAAAAAACCACCACACACATGAACAGGAATAGGGACACAGATATGAGACTTGCCAGCACCTGGCATTACCACATCCCTGACAACAAATCTCAATAGTGAGAGAGCCCTCTCCATTTCACTTTTAGCAACATAAGTATTAATAGTTCATGTATGACGTGCCCAAATATGTCAACATTTTAGCTGGCTTCAGAATCCACAAAGGCTAGACAAATAGTTTTGACTCCTGCTGTCCAAGATGGTCAGCGAAAACATTCTGCTTCGCTCTCTGACTTTACCTTCCCAACTCTGTGTAATTTGAGCCATTTACTTCAAGAATGGGAGAAAACCTTGCAAGATGCTAAATTAGTTTTCTGTCTTACACTTTGAGATCACCCCATAAAGCAATGATTGTCTTTGATCACATACATGATTAAATTGTTCATGAGTCAACCCTTGGCTTGTCTTGGAGAAGGCATAGTGCTGGGGAGCTTTTCTCTAGAAGGAATGGGGCAGAGAAGCTACCCAGGCAGACCTCTCTGAGGGCAGAAAGCAAGCTTTATTGAGAAATCAAAATGCCAAGGCCATCTATGAGGGTGGGGCACAGTGATGGGAAAGCAAGCAGATGGTGTGAGGGTTAGCAGGGTGGGGATCTGAGGTGGTGCAGGCTTCCAGATTGGTCAGAACTAGGTACCCTTCCCAGAGGTAGTTGGCCTTTGTGGGGAAGACTAAGGGGGTTCCTAGAGGATTAAGGGGTGTTCTGGAGGATTAATGGGGATTCCTGGAGGATTAACAGGAGTTCTTGGTGAACCAAAAGTGCCTTAAGAGATCTGCTTTTCTAGTAAACAGAAACCTTTAGGCTTGTTTACCTGATAGCGATCCTCTGTTTACCCGTCAGAGTCCTTCTGTTTAGAACAATGTCACCAGCACTGCCATTTGGAGGGGAAGGGTGGCTTTGGACCTGACCATCTCACTTTTGCAGCAAATGAGACTTTTTCCTGTTTGCGGGGTGTGGGCACCAGGTCATCAAAGTGAGCTAGGGGTCAGTCTGGGTCCTAGGGCCTGCCTTAGCTGTCACTTGGCCCAAATCATCATAATATGTGCCAGCCTCGCGTTGAAGCACTTTCCATGTGTTTAATCTTATAACTCTATGATGAGCTATTATCATTTTCCCTACTTTGCAGTTGGAGAAACCATCTCTGTCTGTCTCTGTCTCTGTCTGTCTCTGTCTCTCTCTCTCACACACACACACAAAGTTAGATAATTTCTGGAATACCACACAGCTGTGAGGAATAGAGCCAAGCCCCAAGTTAGTCTGGTTTCAGCATCTGTACTTATAAACAACATTATGCTAAACTTTCTGCCTGGCAGACCACAGAGGAGAGCAGATTTTGAGACAAAAGACCTGGATTTGGGTTCTTGAAAAAAAAAAAAAAATCAGACATTCTCAGGCATTTCCTCACAGGGATTATTGCAGTATAAAATGACATGATATAATTTTAAATGATAGATTTTATCCAATTTCACTAGTTTTACCATAGAGCCTAAAAAGTATAGATATTAATACGATTTTTGGATGGCATGCTTAGTGTTTTTTTTACTTTTTGTTAAAAGAACTTAACATCTTTTAAGGCTTTTGACTTGAAGATCAAAATAACCACTTTTAGGAGAGTGGAAAGAACAACATTTTTCAAAAGATCAGTTTCTAGATCTATTAACATTTGAAGATTGGAGAAGCCATTCAGAGTGCTTATCTGGCATGTCTAAGACCCTGGATTCAGTTCCAAGCCACACACACCCCCAACACACACACACACACAATCTTGAAAAGCACCTTGACTCTCATCCCCACACCTTGCTTGATAAAGAACAGAATCTCTTCAAAGTTGGCTGCTTTATTAGTTTTCTGTTGCCACTGTGAAAAAATCATCACCAAGTCCAGGTCTTGAAACAACACACATGTATTTTCTTATAGTTGTATGGAGTTAGAGAAACCTCACATGCATTTGGAGAAGAGGAAGAATAAATAGAATAGACCTATTGTATGATGTGGTAACTATAGTCAATAAGCGAGTATTCTTGAAAATCTCTAAGGCAGTACATAGTAAGTGTTCTCACCATGAAAAGCATGTGAAAAAAAACCTGTTTGCTAGCCCAATTTATCCATTCCACAATGTACATGCATTTAATTGCACAGGATATATACAATTCCTTCATTTTGCTGTGGTTTTGTTTTTCAAGACAAGACAGGGTTCCTTTGTGTAGCCTTGACTTTCCTATAACTAACTCTGCCCTTGGAAAGGCTAGCCTCGAATTCACGAAAGAGCCACCTGCCTCTGCATCCTAAGTGCTAAGATTAAAGGCTTGTGTCACCACTGCCCACTGTATATGCAATTTCTATGTTCCAATGTAAAATATTAACAAAGAAGTCTAACACAGCCCTCAATGGTCCCAAATCCACGTGTGGACAGGGTGGTCCCGGAGGCTCTAGAGAAAAGGACATTCCTTGTTACTCATTTGTCATTTCTAAATTTTTTCTTCTAGCAGTCACCCCCATACCTGAGCTTGTGGCCCCTTCTTTCTTCAAAGCAAGGCGTTGTAGTTCATTCTTGTAATACCAGCATTTGAGAGACTGTGGCAGAAGGTGGAGGCCAGCATGAGCTACAGAACGAGTTCCAGGCCAGCCTGTCTCAAATATAAATAAAGAAAATAACCCAGCACATTGGCGCATGCCTGGCCCTTCTTCTGTTGTCACATTCTTTCTGGTCATAGCCAGGAAGGTTCTCAGCACTTTTAAGGACTTCTACGGAAAGAGCGGGCCCTTTTGGAAACACCAGGTTGACCTCAGTGGAAGGTCCTGGCTGTAGTCACGTTTACCCCTCTAGCCATGCATCACATTCACAGGCTCCCAAGGTTAGACTGCCATGTCTTTGCAAGAGTTATTACTCTGCCTACCATAATTGTGAACATTAGGAATCCAAACTTTAATAGGGTGTATGAAAAAAGCTTGTCAACATGTAGGTTTGAGAGTGGTCACATTAGAGCGTCCTGAAAAACCTCCAAATGAGAACAGCTATTATGACAGGGAGGAGATGAAGTCCAGATAACCTGATTTCCAACAAGGAAAAAGACAGCCATGCCACACTGGCTAAAAGAAGCAATGGCACAGAGAGAGCAAAACCGAATGAGAGACCTGACCATGACCCTGAGTAGGCTGTGGAGATCTCACTTGACTGTTTCACTGACAGAGAAGTCCTCTTTTCGATTCTCATTCTCTCTCCCCTCTCCCTCCCTCCCTCCCTCCCTCTCTCTCTCCCTCCCTCCCTCTCCCTCTCCTGTCCCTCTCTCCCCTCTCCCCCTCCCCTCTCCCCAGCTCTTACTGTGTGTGTGTGTGTGTGTGTTTGTTGCATGTGTGAGTACAGGCACACCTGTACCATGAAGCACATGTGGAGGTCAAGGACAACTTTGTGGAGTCACTTCTATTCTACCTTTCTGTGGGTTCTAGGAATAGAATTCAGGTAGTCAGGCTTTCCTGATGCTGGTCTCCAGCCTATGTTTTTTTGTTTGTTTGTTTGTTTAAATTGCAGCTAAAGATCATTACAAATTAGAGAGCAGAGAAAAAGATCTTTCTTTCTACCAAAGCCTTAAAAGAAACACTAGTATTTTTAAATAGAAATCAAACAAATGAATGGCAGTGCCATGTGTCTCAGTCTTGTGACTGTTTGGGGGGCAGCCGGGATTATTAGACGTTGCTAAAGAAGAGTTACCAGTATTCAGATGAGGAAGATGTCCATGACTGCTTGCTGCTGGGAACTGGAGGAATCCACAAACCACAGGGACATGGAGTGCCTGAGGGCGCAGCCCAGTTCCATTGCTTGCATAATTCCCCACACTGTTTACACCGTTTCCAAAACCCCAGCGGATGTTCCGACACCATGCCTCGTGTCTAGCTGCAGAACTTAAGCCACGTTAGTAAGCCCCATCACAGCCTATTGTATCGTTTCCATAAAATTGTATCTTATGACCCAGTCGCCAGGACTCTTACGCCACCGTGACACTGGGAGTTGACACGAACTTGCTTTTCAGAAAAAAACCCAAAATAGAACAAACTAAATCATACAGAGGCCTGCTTTGCGGGAGAGGTAGTCTTCGCTTTCAAAAATCTGTATGTCCTCAAAGAATAGGTGTAACTCACCACATGACTATCTTCTCAGCAAGGAGTCAGGGAAACCATGACAAGACTTAATCGCATAAAAGTCACTAATGAGATAAACGAGGGATTAGGGCCATCTGCAGAGGGATCAGAATTCAGGTCAAGACCTCAGTGCAGTAAGGGAAGCCAGAGAACACTTGGGAATTGAGGCAGTCAAGGGGCAGAAAGTGGAGAAGCCTGAAGAAAATGGAGAAACAATCTAAGACTTTAGATTGCAGAGCTATGAAAAAAGATCCCTTGCCTGAGTGCAGCACTAGAAAAAAAAAAAATCTCCAGACTACATATATCCAAATACTTAGGCTTTGGGGCAATAGGAAGACGACAGGACCAAGAGAAAACCCACACTGTGAAACCCTAAATACCTTCTACTTGTAAAAGACTGTGGGGTAGACTGCAGCTGGTAGCAGAATGAATCCATAGCATGCACAGGTGCCCCCCCCAAAATCTTTACTATGTGTCAGACTGTTTCAGTAAAGTAGAATAGTGAATATAACAGATAAGTTTCTGTCCTTCAGGAGTGGCTTAGTCAGGGTTTCTATTGCTGTGGAGAGACACCATGACCACGGCAACTCTTATAAAGGAGAACATTTAACTGGGGTGGCAGCTTCCAGTTTCAGAGGTCCAGTCCATAATCATCATGGTGGGAGCATGGCGGGGTGCAGGCAGATGTGGTGCTGCCTACATCTTGATCAGAAGGCAACAGGAAGTGGACCGTGACACTGGGAATAGCTTGAGCATAGGAGAACGCAAAGCCCACCCTCACAGTGACACACTTCCTCCAACAAGGCCACACCCACTCCAACAAAGCCACACCTCCTAATAGTGCCACTCCCTTTGGGAGCCATTTTCTTTCAAAATACCACAAGGAGCTACATTCTGCCGAGGTACAGAGAGAAAAGAAAATAAAAATAATGTTTTTTATCTGCAGCTTTCTAAAACTATGTGGGCATTACATTGCTAGTATCATTTCTCTCAACTCAAGTTCTGAAAGGAGAGAGAAAATTTGAAAGGCTTAGCAGTAGTTATTTTGGATGATAACTAATTTTTTTCTTTTATCATTGCCTTCTGGTATTTTTCTGTAATGAACTTGCATTATATAGGAAATGGAAATTGCTTAAGAAAAACCAGTAGAGAGTTGGGTTTTTTTTCCCTTTCAGTCATAGTTTCCTGCAAAGTGAAGGCACGTCACTCATCCATTAGTAATGAAAGCCGTGAGTGAGCGCTCCTTTGCCCCTTCAGTAACTGGCTTATCACCTTACCTTTGCCTAATGAGGCTTGAGGCAGAGTGCTCAGCGGATCACCCCATCCCTTTCCTAATCACCTCTGTGTGTGTCTTCTTTATTCCTTGCACACACGTGAAGGAAACTATGGCCAACCTTTGAAGGCTTGGTGTGATTCCCCTCTTTAACACACACTAACATTAACACACACACATACACCAGAGAGAGAGCTGAGTGTGAGCAGGTGATAGCTTCTCTTCCTCACTCCCGCCCCCCCACCTCAGCTCCAATTCATCCTCCAGAGAGAGAGAGGTCTTCTGAGCAGTTTTCCCATTTTATCACGTACTCTATACCCATCAGTCTTGGCTCAGCTCCGCCCTTGTTCCGTGCTCATCAACTTCTAATTTCACATGAATTCCCCTTTCTCTAAAAGCTTACTCTCTGTTGCCCACAAGTCCGAGATCCCATCATGAAGACAGAGAAGATCTGTTGTGTTCAACATCGCTCCTGTCAGTGAGAGGGCCTAGCACATCTTAGCCACTCAGCCAGCGTTGGCTGTGTGAATAAACAAATGAACAAAGTGGCCCTTTTGTCCTCTCTCTGTCAAGCTTTATTCCCATCCAATAACAAGCAACAGCCAAGCCCTCTGCCAGCTCACAAAAGCCAACTGTTCAATTCTCAGAAACTTTACAAGCCAGTTGTTAAACTGTGGCTTTAAATGGGCCATGGTGAGCACGCTTATACCACAGAGATCTGCAAATGCTACATGTCAAGACATTTTCCCCCAAAGAGGTGGTTTCCCAGCATACCACTGTCCTTCCCTTCCAATGTAACTGGGAAATTCAGCTAGCGTGACAATAAGCTGGCCACAGAGCTTGCTTAAAACCTCTCACTAAAAGGTGCTTGACATTTTACAACATATTAAATAGAAACTAAGTTATCACTTACCTGTTGGGGCTCAGTCCTTTTCTGGGTTAATTATGATCTAAAGCATGTGGCTCTGGCTGGTTAGCAGGTTCACACCGTAAAGGTACTTGCTGCCAAACCTGATGACCTGAGTTTGATCCCTAGGACCCACATGGTAGAGGAAGAGGACAGACACCCACAGTTGTCCTTTGGTCTCCATGCTTGTGCTGTGGCATGCACCTCACCACCACACACAAAATAAACAAAATGTGTACCAGGCTTTTTCTTTTAGGCCAGCAACCTAAATCATGACATGGAGACTTGTTAGTTTTGAATGTTCGGCCTAGCTTACGCTCGTTTCTGGCTAGCTCTTTTAAGTTAAATTAACCTGCTTCTCTTTGTCTACCCTTTGCTCGGGGCTTCTTACCTTTCTTCCTTCTGTACTTCTTACTTTCACTGCTTCTGTATGTCTGGCTGGCTGTCAGCTGCCTGACTTCTGGCCCCAGACATCTCCTTCGCTCTCTCCTCCTCTTCCTTCTCTCATCCCCCTTCTTTTGAGCCTAGAGTCCTCCCCCTGTTTATTTTCTCTGCCTGCCAGCCTCGCCTATCCCTCTTCTGCCTAACTATTGGCCCATCAGTTTTTTATTAGACCAATCAGGTACCTTAGGCAGTCAAGGTGAAGCAGATGCAAGACATCTTTACATAATTATATACACATCCTTACATCATTAAACAAATGCAGCATAAACAAATGTAACACACCTTTACACAGTTAAAGTAATATTCCGCAACATAAACAAATGTAACACATCTTTACATAGTTGAAATAATATTCCAAAACAAAAATGTAATAAAATATTTTAGATAAAACAAAACACGCATCTGGTCTCCTAAAACTCCTGTATCTGTTTTTCAGATCCTTACGTGAAGATTCATCTGATGCAGAATGGCAAGAGGCTGAAGAAGAAGAAGACAACAATTAAGAAGAATACGCTTAACCCCTACTACAACGAGTCCTTCAGCTTTGAAGTTCCCTTCGAGCAGATCCAGGTAACGTCAGACGTGCGTTTGTCCTTCCGTTCAATTTCATGCCTTCAGATCACATCAGTGGCAAGCATAGACCCTGCGGGTCGTCCGAGCCCGTGCCTTCATCAGAACTGCCCCGTGCACATTGGATGCCTGAGCTCCGCCAGCCAGGACTTAATAAGATACACAGCATGAGAAGTGCTGGGCATCAGCTGGAATGGCGAGCTGCCTTCTGCTGGGCAGAAATAAGGTGGAAAATAAGAAACCGACAGAACCACTTGGCTATGTCAATAAGTTTGTCTGTGGAATCCAAAAGCCAAGAGAGAATGAACTTGCCTATTTACTCCCAGGCTACAATGCGTAATCTGCTTCAGCAGAGCAAAAATAACCTGCCCCCGACCTTCTAACATTGGCCCGTGGTTTGTATATAAGCTAGCTCATACACCTTTTCACATGATAGAAAATTGTATGTATTTGCTTATTTTCAACAGCTGTTAAATAAGTAAATGTTTCCCTGTCCCCAGTGACTTGCTCAGCAGTCTGAACCTGTGAGCACTTTGGACCTTCTGGCAAATGCTTGAAACATCAATTTTCTCCCAGAATTTATTTTTGCAATATCTGCTGGGTGAACTTTTTGAGTTCTCAGACCTTATTCCTATGGAAACTAAAACCTCCTGGCATTTTGTTTTTAATTCCACAAAACAATACAAAGCAAGGTATTGAGATGAAAAAAAAAATCTTCTTGTAAATTTACTCCTTTGGGCTACAATCCCATACCTATAAAAATACATTTCACCTATGAATTTCAGAAAGTACAAATATATTGAAAGGGAGGCATATTAAAAACAAAATAAAGTTTGTAATTTGGGGTGGCATTTCAGAGGAGACAGACCCTGAGCCTGACATGAATCAAATTGGACTTGGGAATAGTCAGCATCCACTGGCTGCATCCGGCCTTCACTGCGCCTACAAATTAGTTTTTTCTTCCTTTTTTTTTTTTAATCCAAGAATGCTGTTTTCCCAGTCTTTGTATTTCCATAAATCAGTGGTTCTCAACCTTCCTAAGGCTGGGACCCTTTAATACTGTTCATGTGGTGGTGACCCCCAACCGTAAAATTTCATTGCTACTTCATAACTGTAATTTTGCTACTGTTATGAATCATAATGTAAACATCTGTGTTTTCCAGTGGTCTTAGGTGACCCCTGTGCAAGAGTCGTTTGACCCCCATAGAGGTCATAACCCACAGGGTGAGAACCACTGCCCTAAGGACCAGTGTCTTAACTGCTAACAAAGGGGGTTAGTTTTCTCTTAGGCTGAGATGATAGGATTATGTGCCTGTCTTTGGTCTTCCTCAATCCCCCTGAAACATTCTATGAAGGAAGCAAATTATGCAAATTTCTGAAAGCATGCAAAAAAATGTCATGGCCACCACCATCAAAAAATGGAGAAATAAACTACAGAGGCAACTGCAGAATAGATCCATTGGGCACCCTAATCAATTCACTCCTCAATAATATTATCCAGTTTGTCCTAACTCTGACAATATCCATTATGTTTCCACATAATGTTCCCATGCTGGTCCCTGCATAATGATTGCATCACGGTGCATTTGCTTGGGACAAGATCTGAGAATCAAAGCTGCACGTACCATCTTACCCTTGCTCGCAAACACTACCTAGTACATAGGTAATTCATTTATTTAATTTATTGGTGGTACTGGGGGATGAACCAACTACCACGGAGTCATATCCACAGCCTAAAAGGGTGATTTTCTTAATACTGGCGTCATAGCAAGGCTGGACACAGACATTGGTGCTACAGTTTGCTTTCCAAATTCCACATTCCAAAGTGATTGTTGAGCCCATGAGATGGCTAAGTGGATAAAGACACCTGCTGCCAATCATGATAGTCCACATTTGATGCCCAGGACCCGTGTGGTAGGAGGAGAGAACCAACTCTTGCGAGTTGTCCTCTCCACATCTGCAGCATGGCACCCAGGCCTGCACACACACAACATGAATAAATCAGTGCAATAAGAGAACTGCTTTCTAAAAAAGAAGTAGTTGTAAAGTTTGTTTTCTTTGGGGTGGTGGTGCAGGGGTGGAGGGTGGATTTGAAGGGACCGGGAAATGAATGGGATCAAGATACATGATGTAAAAGATGCATAGAATAAATAAAGAGAAAGAGGAGGGGAAAGTAGTTGTTTTGCTGTCCCAAAAATGTACCTCAGTGACATCTCTCAGTACACTGAGAGCGTGGTTATGTCCTCAGAATCACAGTCCACCAGTGCTGTCACTCAGCGGATCTTCACCTGGGCCTGGCTTTCATCGTCGTATTTTTCCTCCCTTTAATGCTGGCCACAAATTGATAGAGCTATTTAATCTTTCATCTTTCTATCCAGTGTCTAGATCAGAGCCGTCCATATATTCTGACTAATCAAATTCATTACTTGGGAAGTAAAACTGAGATATTCTTTAGAGAGTGTATCTCTTATGCTATAATGGGATATCTTTAGAGAGTGTATCTCTTATGTTATAATGGGATATCTTTAGAGAGTCTATCTCTTATGCTATAATAATATGAATTTGCTTCCGTTGACTCCATCAGTCCAATAGAAGGAGTTATTAAATAAACTCAAATGGAGTCCCAAAAAATCATGTGTGTCCTAAAGCAACACCCATTTAATATCAATGCTGGATACACAGTAGTTACTAATTCATGTTCATTAAGAGAATCATGCCCAAGAAAAAGCATATTTTATTTAGCTACTGCCTTTTTAAAAGATGTTTGCTATATTGTCACTGTTCGTGATCACAATTATATGATTAGGTCATATCCTTTTAGTTTTGCATAAAATGCTGGCTGTCACCTCTTGAAATGAGATCATAACAAATGATTACTCAGAAAGTCCTATTAAGAGCAACAACAAGCCGGGCGGTGGTGGTGCATGTCTTTAATCCCAGCACTTAGGAGGCAGAGGCAAGTGGATCTCCGTGAGTTCGAGGCCAGCCTGGTCAACAGAGTGAATTCCAGAGCAGCCAAGGCTGTTACACAGAGAAACCTGTCTCAAAGAACAAAAACGAAAAGGAGCAGCACAGCAAAAGAGAATGGCCTAAGTCCTAATGCGAGGCTGCTCGTGGATGAGACTTGTTAAGCAATGTCACAGCCTTCCGTGGGTCGTGGGGCATGGTGGCTTCCAGCATAGAGCCGGAAACTAACTCACTCATCCTTTACGTGATCTCAGACAGGCCATAAAACTTCTGTGAGCTTCCAGTATCTTCTCTGTGCAATGGAAATATTAACAGGATCAATTGAAAGAAATAACTAAATATGTCATCTGTAAAGTTATTAAGATAATATGAAATAGATAATAAAAGCCTGTGTGTATGTATTAAGATGACCACCGGGCATGATGACACACACCTGTAATCTCAACACTGGGGGGGAGGGCATTAGAAACAGGAAGATCAGGAGTTCAAGGTCATCCTCAGCTACATAGTGAGTTTGAAGCCAGTCTCGTGACACTGTCCCCATGAGAAAAGGTACTGAGATGGTGATAGCAGTGTTAGTGATAATAATGTAGGGCTAGACGAATAAAAACTGGGCTGACGTTTCCATAATCGAGCGCTTTAAGCCTCATCCTGGTGGTTAGGAATGGAGTCTTCAGTGGTCACTCCTCAGCTCCCACGGAAACGCTGTGTGTCCCCGGGGCTTGATCTGTAGGGCTGGCTGACGCTTGTGCCTTTCTTTTGTGTGTGTCCTCTTTCAGAAAGTGCAAGTGGTGGTAACTGTTTTGGACTATGACAAGATTGGCAAGAACGATGCCATCGGCAAGGTCTTTGTGGGCTACAACAGCACCGGCGCCGAGCTGCGACACTGGTCAGACATGCTGGCCAACCCCCGGCGACCCATCGCCCAGTGGCACACTCTCCAGGTAGAGGAGGAGGTCGATGCCATGCTGGCTGTCAAGAAGTAAAGGGAAGAAGAAGCCTTTCTGCATTTGCCCACATAGTGCTCTTTAGCCAGTCTCTGTAAATACCTCAGTAATATGGGTCCTTTCCGTTTCCAGCCATGCATTCCTAATACAATTCAGTGGTACTTCAGATCCTGTTTTGATTTGCACAAATTTAAGTGTAGAGAGCCCCCATGCCCGTCATACCACTGCCCTCCAAATCTACTCTTCTTTTAAGCAATATGATGTGTAGATAGAGCATGACTGAAATGATGTATCGTATCACACCGTTGTATATACCAGTATGCTAAAGATTTATTTCTAGTTTGTGTATTTGTATGTTGTAAGCGTTTCCTAATCTGTGTATATCTAGATGTTTTTAATAAGATGTTCTATTTTAAACTATGTAAATTGACTGAGATATAGGAGAGCTGATAATATATTATATGGTAAATATAGTATCGTCTGCATTCCAGCGAAAATATCAACTTGAAAGGCACTAGTACGGTTAAACTGACATCTTAAAGGACAACTTAAACCTGAGCTTTCTATTGAGTCATTTGAGTACCAAGACTCGCCCACACTGCATCTTCAATGGGCGAACCCAATTTTGTAGAATTCTTTCACAGGCAAATAGCATGAGCCAAGCAGCATCCACGCTGACCTCAAGGAAGGAAAGCCACAAACCAGAGCAGCACCTGTCTGTCTGCATGTCTCTGCAAAGCTAGAATCCTGGCTTCACTCTCACGTTCAGGGAAGCGATGAGTTTAGTTAGTTCCTGTGACTGCATCTAGAGGCACACCTCATGGTGTTCTCTGTGTGTGCGTGTGCAAGTGTGAAAGTGTGCACGTGTGTTATGTGTGGTGCATGCCTTTGTTTGGGGTTCGGGTAGGGGAGGAGAAGCTGAGAGAAGTCAGCCTTTCTGAAATATTGCCTGACTATTTCAACAGAAAATAATAGCTCTCCATTATCACATTTATATAAAACGTGCAGCCTGTGAATTCTGATCCAGATTTCACACCAGTAACGATTCCAAAAGGTATGCACGTGAGACTTTGTAACAAAATATTTTATTATACAAAAACCAGATGAGAAGGAATGCAGAATATTTTTAACACAGCAATCTGTGCTTATTACACAAAATTACTTTGTGGTAACAGACAGTATTGTAATCCCATCAAAAGATGAAAAATAACAAACAATTAGCCATAGTTCTGAATGCACTTCGATGAAGCCAAAACAGACAGCTAGTGATCTTTTTATATGCTCTTTTTACTTAAGTTTTAATTTGTCCTTTAAACAAAGGTGAAACAAAACCAAGAACAAGTTCTGGTAAACTGAAGCAACCTCTTATGTACACTAGATGCTCGATTTAGGAGGAGTTTTTCAATGTTTTCAATGTTACTCTGTAGTAAACGGCACTATTCCGAAGCTACTAGTCATTCCATAAGAGTCTTAAGGATTGCTCTGTGTAACACTGTGACTGCCCTGTGTGCTTAGACACGTAGTTTCCTCAGTGGATAGCACTCAACTTATTCCGTAGTGATATTGTAACAATACTGCCATTCCCTTACTGCACTGCCCAGCGTGTGTGTGTAGCACAACCAGTTCTCATTACTAAGGACCAATTCAGAACTGAACAGCTATGCATAGGACAGAAAGATACATAGAGTGGGAGGGGGGTGGGGAGAACACAGCATTTTGTCAACACTGTGCACTAGTCCATATTTGTCCCGCTGTGGTAGACAGCCACTTCAGGAAGGCGAGCTGCTACCTAACGCTGCTTCCAGTCTCTTCCCTCACTTGCTCCTGTGACCTGTTTTCACCTCTAGGCCACAGAGAATAGCGATGTTCTGACGTGAGAGACTGTCTTCACAGGTACCAAAATAAGATGGAGGAATGCTAAGTAAGCATGGCCTCGTGTTTGATCTTTAGGATTGAGCTCCATGTTTTGGACAAAGCTCAAGAGAATCCCAGAAAAGGGCTGTCAGTAGACTTTCAACACGGGGTTGGCTGTTCCACACACATACATGCATACACACACACACACATACATACACACACACACACACACACACACACACACACACACACCACACCACCACAAAAATCAACTCCCAATTGGGATTCCTTCCTCATCAGAGAAGAGGCAAACCCGTTGCCTTTCATCCCCATCACAGCCAACTCTTTAGACACGGAACAGACACGAAGGACAAGGAGAAAATCCTTTGCTGTGGACGCACAGCACTTTTTAAAAACCAGAAACATGGGTAACAGGAAATGCACACTCACAGGTGAGGTTCAACAGCAGTTTAAAGAGGAGACTCGAACAAGATGTTTTCCTCTGTAAGGGACCAAGCCCTACCAAAGAGAAGGAGTTGACTTTGAAAAACACCTTAAATACCGGACACTGACATTTCATTCCCCCATCGTCCTCTTTAAGTTGTACACAGTGAAACACCATTTCCAAAGAAGCAGCTCCCCGCTGCCCAGCAGACATGATTTCCTGCAGTACAATACTACTAGCACATTCTCTTGCAACACTGCCAGCGTGGGATTGTCACCATAGAATTAGTTGGTACTATATCATCTCTCATGAGCCGGTGACTGGACCTGCTTTATGACCAAGAGTCATCCTCTGATACGCCACCTGTACCTTTCTGACAATGCTGTGTAAAGTCTTAGAAGCTGATGCCCTAGAAAGAGCCTAGTTGCCTTTGTGGATATTTACTGCCTGCTTGAGTGTTTCTATGTGTGGGTTTTCCCTGTGTCCTGTAGAAATGTTGGGGTGTTTTCTTCTGCCATAAGGCTCGTGGCCCGCGAGCCAAATCCTTTAGCTGTATTTTCCCTTCATTTTTTGATAAGTGGTTTAAATTTTGTTCCCCTTTGTGTAGTGAATCCCATGGTAGTTTTCTGATTGTTGTTAAAAAATGACTTAACATATTACATGGATACTCAATAAAAATGTTTTATTTCCTGTTGATGGTTGCTGTCTTTCAACTCTCTTTGTTACCGGCTCCGTTGTTAGCAGAGGACAGGTTGACCTTGTGGATGGCCAGAAGCAGGGGCAGCTAAGAGACAGCTAGCGCTAAATGCCGGCCTCCAAGTCACTTCTGGGACAACAGAGCAGCTGCAGGGGACCAGTGCCCAGAGGGCATCTGTCCAGTAGCCTTCCTCACCTGCCTTTCTCTGTGCCTGTCACAAAGCCCCTTCACATAGTTCAGAACTTTTCCGTTTGCCTTAAATGTGTCCCCGAGGGAGTTCACTTCAATGCCACCTGACACACACTTCCCCAGAATGAAACTAAAATCAAATTGTTTTAAGTGTCTCTTTGGAGGATAGAATGAATATTAAAGTCCACGCCAGCTAAAGTGATTAGAAGCAGATGAATGACTTTCCGACATCCATTCAACATCCGTGTGGTGCTTACCGGGTACCGTTCTTTACTAGATGCTGGGTCCCAGCCTCAGATGATATATAAACAACTGTTATGCTGCCTTATGATACGCAGACTTAAAAGCAGGCACCTTGGAGGCTGAAGAGGTAGGTCGGTATGGAAAGGGTTCACCGTGAAAGCCTGAGGACATGAGGCCAGCAACATAGATCAGTGGGAAAAGGCAGCTCCATAAATGTCTGACAACAGGGCTTCGATCCTTAGGACCCACATAAAGAAGAGAGGTAGCACCATGTAGTTGTCTGCTGATTACACATGAGTGCCTTGGCGCGCGCGCACACGCACACACACACACACACACACACATACACACACCATATAAATAAACAATGATTTTTTTTTTTTTGGTTTTTTTCAAGACAGGGTTTCTCTGTGTGGCCCTGACTGTCCTGGAACAATTTCTGTAGACCAGGCTAGCCTCAAACTCAGAGATCTCCCTGCCTCTGCCTCCTGAGTGCTGAGATTAAAGGCATGTGCCACATCGCCTGGCTAAAATTTTAATCAAAAGAAAAAAGGCGTAAGAGCCTAGCTCAAGCTCAAAACCTATTTTTTTTTTAAAAAAAAAAAAAAAGAAAAAAAAGCTATAGTGGTGGGATCATATAATCTCACAGAGCAGACCTGGGGAATGCTGCTCTGAGATTGTCCTGACCTTATCACAAACACACAAAAGTAAGCACCTTTGACCCAAACACTTTCCCTAGACCAATGGTACCACATACTGTGGTGTGTCATCTTGTCCCCTTTCAGCATGGAGGGACTATCCTACAGTTTCTCTGGGGTTGTCTGCTGACAGTGTGCCCTGTCCCTTTCCTATTGGTAGGGGTCCCTGTTAATATTCTGATCCGCCCTTTGAAATCCCACCCCTTGGTGCCGCCCTGCGTCCTCACATAAAAGCCTCATCCTAAGGAAAAACTCCTCTCCTTCCTCTCTCTCTTCGGCTTTTCCTCCCAGGAGGTACACAAGCTCAACATCTCTCTTTCTTTCTCTCCGTCTCTCTCTCTCCCATCTTTCTCTTCATTTATTATAATAAACTCTCCACGTGGGTGCAGCATCTGGGTTGTGAATTACTAGCTGCATGGCGTGCACCTGTCCAGCCTGCTACTGCATCTGCCCAGCATGTTTCCCTCAGAGGTTACCCCTCGAAATAATTCATAACAGCCCCACCTAAGTTCAGTGAGTAGTCAACATTCAGGAACTAATTCAGGAACACTATCTCAGCTCCACAGCCCGGAGTGATGGTTCAGGGATATGTCCACATTCCATGACTGATCCAGGAACTCTATCTCAGCTCCACAGCCCGGAGTGATGGTTCAGGGATATGTCCACATTCCATGACTGATCCAGGAACTCTATCTCAGCTCCACAGCCAGAGTGATGGTGGAGAAAGCTTTTGCAACATTTCTGTAGTTCAACCTCTGCCCATTTTTCTTCACCCATTTGCAGGTGTGGTTCCTACAAGATCTCCTCAGTAAAACCTTTCTCTGTAAGCTCCATCCAGGGGATTCCTACATCATGGTCTTTGACAAGGGAGATCACAAGAAGTTTCCTAGAGAAATGAAGAAAGAAATCCTAGCCGGGCGGTGGTGGCGCACGCCTTTAATCCCGGCACTCGGGAGGCAGAGTCAGGCGGATCTCTGTGAGTTCGAGGCCAGTCTGGTCTACAAAGTGAGTTCCAGGACAGGCTCTAAAGCTACACAGAGAAACCCTGTCTCAAAAAAAAAGAAAAACCAAGAAAGAAATCCTGAAGGTTCTGGCAGGGGTCACCCAAGCCATGGCATAGGCAAGACATTTTTTTGACAATTTTATCCATGATAAAAACTCTCTGATGGCTAGCTACATCATACTTCCTGTAATCAGTTTCATTAGTCACTCCAAATGAGGATAGGGACCAAGCTTCAGTTGCTTAAACAGCCTGGGGAGAGACCACATCATTACTAAGCACTATGAGGTGGCAGTTAGCAAAGACTTCTAAATTTAAATTCGAAAAGAAACTCAAGGCAGGCCAGGTTACAATCAAAATGTCATCAGCATGGTAAGTCCAACTGTTAGGCTGTCACTGAAGAGGATTTTGTTTCATGAAAAACTCTCAAAATTAGATCCAAAACGAATGAAAGAATGTTTTTAATGAATTACCAGCCACAACAAATAACCGCCCATGCTTTCTTCAATTTCTGCTTTCCCAAAGGGTTCCTAAGTCTATCGCAAACACACACTGCTTCGATATATTAGTCAGAAAACAAATCCACTTCACATATTACAAAAGGACATTTAATAGAGGGAATTCGTCATATGGAGAATGCTGAGAAAACAGATGAGCACCCCAGAGATTATCAGGAACCTTCCATACAGTTGAAAGAAAGGATTTGGTGTTGATGGCAACTAGGCTTGTCAAGGGTCTGGAACCTTGGGGAAGGTGACCTGAGGTAAGGACTCCATGACACTAAAAGACTGATGGTTCAGAGTAGAGTAGGTAACAAAAGAGAGCTCCCCGGGAGGCCAGATGGCCCTTATCAGTGGCTGCTCTGGGAGCCTGAAAGGAATTCGGTCCCCTCCCTCCTACCTCTCCCTCAACCAGTGCAGCCTATGGTAGAACCTGATCCCCAACTGGCAAGAGATTCTGGGAAACACAATCTTCAAAGGTTAAGGTCACATCCCAAGTGCATTGTAGATAGAGTACAGAATGGAGAAAGAATTGAGAACAGAAGCCTGTGGCCAATGTATGCCGAAGCCTTGGGCTAACCTTGAACACTTAACATGGATGTTTATCCCTTCTTAAGATGCCTCCGATGTTCTCTTCTGAGCTACCCACACGATACTCCATCTGAGAAGGTGGGTGCATAGTAATTGCATCCTCACACTGTCCTGCAGAGAGCTTCTTCCTCCAGATTCCAACCATGACTGCAGACCTGCTCTCCCTGTAGCACATCTTTGGTACCCAGGCCCAGGATGCTTTGATTTTTAGCAACTGACAAGCCCCACACAAAAATTTTTAATAATAAAAAGGTCAGATGGCAAACAAGTTTAAAAAAAAAAAAAAAAGCAGGAAAATAACAATAAGAAATACCATGGTACTCTATGAACAAAGGAAATTTCCAAACGCACCAGGAAATAATTATTCAATTATTTCCTGAGATAAGAAGGACCCAATAGTAACCTGCCTGTGTGAGCCCGCTGATGACTTGGGTAGCCTGGTATGGCTGCACATTACCCAGATTTAAAAACCCCTGCCTCAGCCCTCTTGATTTCCTCATCCCTCACCCCCACCGGTGTGGACCCATTTCCATGGTTCCCACATTCCCCCTCCTTCCTTGACGGTAGCATTTTGCCAACCAGGCCTTTCTCCGGTGTGAAATGTACTTGCGTCTGCCGGGCCTCCTGGGAGGTTAAAAAGCATTTTCCAGGGAATAAACGGAGACTCCCTTCCTTTTCCGCTCTTATCTCTACCACCTCCCCACTTCCTGTGACTGGGGAGAGCACAGCCTGGTGGAGATGCTTTTGGTAAAATGGTTTGAATGGTAAATGGGAAAAATAATCCAATTAAAGCAGGCTTAAGGGAATAAGAGAGGGGGGGGAGAGGGAGAGAGAGTGGGAGGAAAGGGGAGAGGGAGAGAGAGGAGGCAGGAAGAGGGACAGAGAGAGGGAGGCGGGTGGAGAATGACTGACTCTTGGTTCACTTAATTAGGAAGGTTAGAGCCGCTCCATCATAAACAGCTGGATTATAATCAGGGTTCCCACCCCTTCCCCCTCCTCTCCCCCTCCCCCCAACACCTGGGCAGAGGGCACTTCTTTCACAACGTCATCAAAATTCCCATTCCTCGCTTGCGTGTCTGGGACACATATCCTGAAAACAAGCACCGTGGCTACGGGATACAAGATTTGCTTTGCCAAAAGGGAGGTCGTGTCTCTAGATCCAGAGGCTTGGGGATGGGGCAAGGTTAGCTCCTGAACAGAAAATGGTGATAGTAACATGGAAAGGGGAGGCGTGGTTACGCAAACAAAAGCATTAGGCCCCTGTTTCTCCGCCTCTGGTATAATTCAACACCCGCTCAGGCCCAGCAACAGTCCGCTCATTCTTCCCTTTGAGTTAGAGCACTGATGAGGGAGGGAAACTTAAGTTTGTTCCACCTTGCAGTCACTACAAATATCTCTTCACCTCATATTTATCGCCAGGAAAGCCAGTCCCCTGCTGTGTGTTCTAAATAGGAGCTTTCCGGAAAGCATTGAGACAGAAGCGTCATTTCCGATTTCTCAATCCACGAGTAAAAATATTATTACTGAATGTTATCCTTAAGTGAGCTTAACAAGAAGACTGAAATGGAGAAGGAAACAGATCACTCTATGCAACACCTAACAATTTTGTTTTCACACAGAAGTTCATGATCTTGGTTCATACATAACCACCGTTCAGCAGTCATAATCCTTCATTGAGGCTGATATCAGTTTCTTTCACTTATTGTGAAAAGCTTTTTTTCTGGTTGCTGCATAGTCTTTGTTTTTTGTTGTTGTTGTTTGTTTGTTTTTCCGAGACAGGGTTTCTCTGTGTAGCCTTGGCTGGCCTGGAGCTTCCTCTGTAGACCAGGCTGGCCGTGAAATCACAAAGATCCTGACTCTGCCTCTGAAGTACACTACATAGTTTTTGTGATTGGTATTGTTAGTGGCCTCCCTTAGTCGGCAAGCATAGGAGATAGTTTAGCAACTTGGTGCTCCACTTGGCTTGGGTGATACACACACCCCTGTCCTAGCCATACACCTGGACCCTAGGACCCTCACTCAGATCAGGCTGCATGCGCATCTGCTTTGAACAATGAAAACAAGTCACTCCTGTCTCATGCCTCTGCACAGCTGTTCACAAATGTCATTAAAATCAGAAGCATTGTGGAAAAGGGCATACTCAGTGAACAAAGGCTTATATACTCCAAGCCCAATTAAAATGGGAATCATCCATGCTGTGCTACTTAGCAGTCAAGCTCCTTCTCTTTGGACCCCATCAATGGAAGCCACAAATGATAATCAAGTTCCTTGAATTTGCCTCATGGCAGTGGTCCACTGCCATTCTCAACAGCATGTTTCTGATCTGCACTACCAGTTTGCTTTTGAATAAAGTTCCTTTACTTTCATTTTATTTATTTATTTTACTTTATTTTGAGACAAGGTCTCACTATGTAGCTCTGGCTGTCCTGGAATTTACTCTGTAGACCAGGCTGACCTCGAACTCACAGAGCTCTGCCTGCCTCTGCCTCCCGAGTGTTAGGATTAAAGGCGTGCGCCACCGTGCCTAGCTTCCTTGCTACTTTCCAATCTGTGTGGATTATTACAATTCTTTTAATAAGAGGCTAAACCTGGAAACACCCAGTCTAAACCCTGACCACTGACAACAACCTGACTTTCCTTCAGCTCAGTGGTCCTCAACCTTCCTAATGCTGTGACCCTTTAATACAGTTCCTCATGGTGTGCTGACCCCAATCATAAAATTATTTTTGTTGCTACATCATAACTGTAATTTTGCTACTATTATGCATCATAATGTAAATATTTGGTTTTTGATGGTCCTAGGCAACCCCTGTGAAAGGGTCATTCCATCCCCAAACATCCCCAAAGGGGTTGTGACCCACAGGTTGAGAACTACTGCTTCAGGTGGCCATCTTAACCATGTTTCTATATTAGTTGTTAAAGCCAGGCAATGGTGGCACACACCTTTAATCCCAGCACTTGGGAGGTGGAAGCAGGCAGATCTCTGTGAGTTTGAGGCCAGCCTGTTTTTTGAGGCCAGCCTGATCTCTACAGAATGAGTTCTAAGACAGTCAAGCCTACAAAGAGAAACCCTATTTCAAAAAACTGAAAGAAAAAAAAAGCAGTTGTTGAAGCTGTTAGTGATTTATTTCTTGAATAAATAATATTTCAACAGGCAACCCAGTGAATTGATAGATGGGTAAATATGCGGGGGTGGAGATAGATAGATAGATAGATAGATAGATAGATAGATAGATAGATAGATAGATAGATAGATGAGAGAAAGGATAATAGATTCTTTCCATCTGGGGTAGATATCCAGAATTCGGATTGCTGAAGTAAAGACTAGTTCAGTTCCCAGTATGGTTTCTTAAAAGGCCACATGCAGTACCAACATTCTGTATTCCAAGGCATTTCAGTGGGTGTGGTGATTTTAACGCCTGCCAGGTGACACATTAGAAGAGGCTTAGCTCCAGCATAGGATTCTATAGACTCTGGTACCACTGTCTCTTTTGTTACTTGAGGCATCTATGTCTGAAAATAAAACTCAATGACATGAGGCACACACGGTGGAGAGTGGGGGAAGGGAGCTGGAGGAGAGATTGTCCTGGAAGACAGTGTGCAGGGTGTGGCTCTTCCCTCTGCTGTCCCTCCCACGGCATCCACGCTCTGGACTGAAGTTCCTTGACCTTCCTTACCCATTGTGCCCTCATCAGACTCACATCACACCTGCCCTCTGGTGTGACAGTAACACACCAGACTCTCTGAGTCCCTGTCTTTCACCATGGAGTAGAAAGCATTAGCTGTCCTGGGCCCAAATCGTGCTTCATTCACTTAGCTGCTTGTCCCTTGACAGGTCACTCAATTTTAACAACTCAAGATGATGGGCATTAAAACTTAACATAAAACAAACATTTAATAAATGGTAGTTGTTGTCTTAGTCAAAGAGCTGACAAGTGTTGGTAAAGAATCAAATCATAGATATATTAGGCTTTTGACAACATACTCTCTCTTTACTCCTCTATCAGGTCTCTCTGTCCACTCCAAACAGAATACATTTTCTTTTGCCAGAAACCATGACCAAGCCAGGCGGTGGTGGCACATGCCTATAATCTCAGCACTCAGGAAGGACAGGCAGGTGAATCTCTGTGAGTTCGAGGCCAGCCTGGTCTACAGAGCGAGTTCCAGGACAGCCAGGGCTACATAGAGAAACCTTGTCTCGAAAAACAAAAGAACAAAAATAGGGTGTTGAAAGTGTTGGGTGTGATGGTACACATCTGTAACCTAGGGAAACAAAGGAAGGAGGATTGATGGAGGTTCAAAGCAAGCCTTGCCTACGTAGCAAGTTCCTGGACAGCAAACACCAATGAGTGAAACTCTCTCCAAAAAACAGATGTAAAAAACTATAAAAGTCATAAAAATATATACACATGGCTCTTATTCACTACAGACCAACATTTCAATTCTCTCTGATTTGTTTTTTGTTTGTTTGAGACAAGAAACTGGCTACGTAGCTGGTGATGACCATGGACTCAGACCTCCAAAGCCAGAAGTGCTAGGATTACAGGTGTGAGCCAAGAAGCCAAGTCTAACATTCAAACTCTTTAACAAAGCTGAAGGCTGTTCCTTGTATATAAAGTAAGGACATGACTGTTCCAAGATATGGTTGAGGGAAAGGTTTTTCTTACAGATATGTGGAAGAGAACAGCCAGAGGCACCAGGAAGAGCCCAGAGCAGAGAGAATGGAGTAGACTAACATGGCCAACTGTAGATGTGTCCAACTGTCGTATTAAAGAAGAAACACAAAGCCAAGGTAAAGAGAAAAGCCCAAGAGGTCAGAGCTAAGAGCCTTACCCGCTTGCCGCTGGCTAGCCTCTCCGCCAAAACGACCTCTCCGAAAAAAGGGAGGTACTTCCTGTGCGTTCGTCTTTAAATAGAATTCTGTTCTGCCTTCTCATTGGTCGTAAACCCAACCACCTGACTGCCTCGTCACTGCTTGTTTGTACAGACCTCCAGACACACATTGGAGCCTGTGTCTCCAATACTAGCTATATCCTTGAACACACAGAGATCTATCTAGCTCTGCCTGCCGAGTTCCGGGATTAAAGGTGTGCGCCACCACGCCAGACTCTGGCTATGGCTTGCTAATAGCTGACCCCTAGGCAACTTTATTTATTAACATATAACATTTTGGTACAAAAGAAAATATCACCATAGCCAACAGATTGGCCAACATGGCCAAGAGACTGGCCATGAGAGAAGAGAGAGATGGAGAGTGAGAGAGGAGGACCAAGAGATGAAGACAAGAGAGAGCAAAGAGAAGACCAAGAGAGCGCATGGCCGAAATGGCAGCGTCATATAGGAGTGAAAACTGGGGAAGGGAAGCCCATGAGCTGGAGATGGTTAGGGTAAAGGGCTGGGTGAGAAGAGCTGAGAAGGGCCAGGAGGCCATTTTCTGCTGACAGAGCCTGGAGGCCAGCATGCACTTCGGTATGCTAATAGGCACCATAGAGTTTTCTTTTGGACCTGACACCTAGGTGTTAGTTCATTCTCTCCCTTCCCTCTCCCTCCCCTCTCCTTCCTCTTCTTCATCCTCTTTCCCTTCTCCTCCCTTTCCCTCCCCCTCCCTTCCTCCTTCTTGGTCTCCCACACACACACACACACACACACCACATTTCCTTTCTAGCTGCCCAGCTCTCTGAGCGAGCCCTGTGCTCTCTCACGTCTCCAGGCTTTCACTACTGCCCTTCTCCTCACCTGAGGTTTCCTGATAAAATCCCAGGGGTTGGTGAATAAGGTAGGAAAGGAACGTGTACCACAGCTGAAGGCACTCAGGCAACTTGAGGAAACACAGAGACATTTGCTCATAAATGCACCGTACCGGCACTCCGAAAGACTCAACCGCCAGCCTCAGGCTTCATTCAGTAATGCTGCGTTGTGGCTCTCAAATGGTCCACCCTACCCACAAAGGCCCCCTGGCCCTTAGGCAAACAGCAATGCCCTCTAGAGCAACCATGCCAGGAAAATACCCCACTTCCCTTGACCAAGTTACAGAATATTTTAATCTGGACAGAAGGAACACACATCACCAGCAAATGTACAGCAAATATATATATTTATAAATTTATGATTTATATAAATCATATAAAATATATGATTTATAAAAGGAACTGGAAGATAGGTCCCTGTATCGTGTCACTGTCACGGTTACTTCATTCTCTTACATCTGCCTCAAAATATTTGCCTCTGGGTTTTCCCGGTCAGGAATAGAACTCAGGCACTTCAAATCAGGCAGAAACCTATGGGTCGAGTGACTCACGGTCCTTCCTTCTGCCTCGACTTCTGAAGATCACTGATGATAAACTGTGGCCCGGCAGGGAACTGAGGCAAGAAGAGGCCACGGGGCCTCTCTCTTCCCTTCCATCTGCATTAACACTTGGACTATGAACTCACGCAGACCAGCGTTTGTGCCCTGGAAAGCCCCTCCCATTTGTTGAGTTCTCTTTGTTAGCTTCAGTTGTCAACTTGACAAACCCAGGAAGACTGAACCTCAACTGAGAGACTGCTTCCACTGATTGACCTGTGGACATATCTATAGGGCATTTCCTTAATCGCTAATTGATTCTGGAGGACCCATTCCACTATGGGTAGTGTCATCCCTGATCTGGGGAGCCTGGGCTATGTAAGAAAAGCAGCCGAGATGCAGTGGCACACAGCTTTAATCCCAGCACTGCCGGGAAACAGAAGCAGGAGAATCTCTGTGAGTTCGAGACCAGCCTGGTCTACAAAGTGAGTTCCAGGACAGCCAGGGCTATTACACAGAGAAACCCTATTTGAGAGAGAGAGAGAGAGAGAGAGAGAGAGAGAGAGAGAGAGAGAGAGAGAGAGAGAGAGAGAGAGAAGTAGCTGATATGCCAGGGGAATCAAGCCAGTAAGCAATGGTTTATATTCAGTTCCTCACTGAGTTCCTGCCTGACTTTCCTCGGTGATGAATTGTGATCTGGGGGTGGTAAAGTGAAATAAACCCTTTCCTCCCCAAGTTCCTTTTGGTCACTGTCTTTATCATAGCAAAGGACACTCAAGTAGAACAGCTGCCCGTCGTGGGAACAATAGTCAACAGTATTACTATCTCTCAAAATAACTAAAAGAAAATTTGTTGTGCTCCATATTGTAGAATGGAGTCCGCACACACGTCACCAACAGCCCAGCACCTAGACACTGTTAATATTTGCTCTGAATTAACCCCCTCACCAGGCCAGAAACCCTGGAGGAGTATAAGGGTGATACAGGCAGGCAGATGAGAACCAGACTTGTGTTTCAGCACTTCAAGAAGTACGTAGCCCAGAAACACAGACTGAGGGAACAGTACAAGGGATGATAATGGGAATGGTATAGACATCAAGTCTCATAAACGTGGCTGACCCCCTAACCAGAGGGGGCAAGACTGAGCGCCAGAGCGACTGATTGTCTGTTTTACACACACACACACACACACAGAGTTCTCCACATATGTGGGGGGCCCACCACCCTTACTTTTTCCCCAGGTTACTCTTGAGTAGGGAGAAGAAAGAAACACGTAGATAGAAATACAGAGAGGAGAGAGACAGAAAGAAACACAGGGTAGCCTCGGGAGGGCCTGGATCAAAACCCACCAGCCCCTTCTAGGGGCTATTTATAGAAATGCCAAGAGTGGGGAGCAAAAGACCTCCCCCCGGCACAGCCAGGTGCAGACCCTTCCTTCCAAACACCTGGTAACCACGCACGTGGTCCATCCATCCCCTTATGCAGCCCTGCTGGGTAAAGCAAGCTCAGATCTCACTAGAAACCTTTGTGAGCTTCCACACGCATATAATCTGCTGGCTGGAGAAGAGATGTCAAGCACTTTTTAGGTGTTAGTCAACTGCTTTCTTAGACGGCCAGGTCTCGGGATGAAGCACAACTTAAAGATTCCATTCCTGAAGCTGCTCATCGGCATTTGCAGTGACAGGCATTAGGAATTCCAGTGCTCTGGTAACAATACCACTGAAAATGACAAGTAAACAAGATGATGGATATAATAATTAGCTTAATTTAATCATTTGACATTGTTTACACGTATCAAACCATCGTACTGTATCCATGAATGTATGCGATGATGAGTTGTGAATTTAAAATAATTGCAAGCTGGAGGTGTGCACGGTGGTGCTGTGTTTACCCAGCATGCACAGGGTCCTCCTCCGGAACCACAAAAAACGGTAATAATGTCAATCTAAAAATTTAAGCTTTACATGAGCAGGCTCATCCATAATAATAATTTACCAGCTATCTGGCTACTGTGGTTCTAGTGGTTGGCAAACAAACCCAACTCGTACAGGTCTTCCTTGTATTAAACTGGTTTACGGTGTCCTCAATGAACTGGTGAGACCTGCCATGTCGGATGCAGCAGCCACTGTCCTAGAGGGGACTAACAGGCATCTGAAATGAGGTAAGACCAAGTGGAAAAGGCAAGATATGCAGTCAAACTACATTTAAAAATGTAAACCCTGACATGAATAATTTTATACTGATTTCATCTGAAAGGGATAATTTGGAAGTACAGTAAATTCCAGGTTTCCCTACAGCATCCATAAAAACTAGCACAAACTTAGCAGTAAAAACAACACGTGTTCATTGTGGGGCATTTCTGCAGTCCAGAAGTCTGACAGGGACACAGGGGACCACAGTCAAGGTGTTGGCACATCTGGTCCCTTCTGGAGGGTCCATGTAGAAACCCATTTCCTTCCCTTTTCCAGCTTCTAGAAGTGACTACATGCCATGGCTTGTGTCCTGCTCCATCTTCAAAGCCAACAGTTATCTCTTCTTTTTTCTTCTCTCTACCTCTCTCACACCAGCTAGGAAAACTTTCTCCTTGTTGTTGTTGTTGTTTTTGTGTTTGCTTTTTGAGATAGACACTACGTAACCCAGATTGGCCTTAACTTCGTAATATCCCCGCCTCTGCCTCATGGACCATCGTGATTATTCAGGTTATTTATTTGTTTGTTAGTTTGGTTGGTTGGTTGGTTGGTTGGTTAGTTGGTTGGTTTTTAGAGACAGGGTTTCTGTATGTAGCCCTGGCTGTCCTGGAATTTGCTCTGTAGACCAGCTTGGCCTCAAACTCAGGATCTTCGTGTCTCTGCCTCCAGAGTGACAGGATCAAAGTCATGCACTGCCACCACCCGGCTCCACTCAGGCACTTTTAACTGCGCAAGAGAAGCTTTCACATTCCAATGACCTTGCACATCTTTAAGGTCATGACCTCACTGAGTAAAATAAATTACATTATTAATCTCACTCTCTTAAACAGTCTTAGATGAGAAATAAAACATTTGAAACTACATATTGCATGACATATGCCTCTCAAATCATTTTTACTTGCATGCGACCCTTGGATGTGCCAAATGGGTTTCTTCTTCGGGAATTTGCGCCTGAAGTCTCTTCTGCTCAACATCATTCTCTAGAGAGCTGAACATACCATTTCTTTACTCTGTTTAGTTCTTGATTAATTATGAAATCATCAGCACACAATTCCATCATCTCCTCCCCACATCCTCCTGCCTTTCTCCCTAAGACATGACTATGGCATACTATTGTTTTGTTTGCATGTTGCCTGTTTTTCCAGGGTGTGTGTGTGGCGGGGGGTGGGGGGGTGTCATATTAATGTGGGCTGAGGTTTTCATCAACTTGCTCATTGCTATATCCCCAACATTTAGAGCACTGCCTGGCAGCTGCTGGCTTAGTGGCCATTCATAAATACTGGACAAGAAGTCATAAACTTCTCAGAAAGGATTCAAAACATTACTCTAAGAATACTCTAGATAACGGTGTATTTGATGTGTGTGGTTTGGGACACACACCTGCCTCCGGAACTGCATTATTTCATTTTGGCAGGTCTTAAAAGGCAGCTTTCAGGGCTTATCAACTATGCTAGCCAATTTCCAGATAAGGATCCTTAGCCGACAAAGAACTGGTGGCTTCCAGTCCTGGTTGCCCTTTTGCCATTCAAAACTCTGGTTTTTTTGTCCGTGAATAATTATTTAAATCTACTCTTTCAAGCGGGCAGAAGAAAAATGCAGATAATTGCTGTTACAATAAGTGCAAAAGCAGCCAATATGACCAATTTTTTTCAGTTCATTTAACCCCTAATCAACTGTCAAGCAAAACATCCTTCCCAGCTGACAGCCCCAGTTAGCAAAGCGTGGGGCGTCCTTTCACATTGCCAGTGTTTCAGAGAGGGAGATAATTGTTATCACTGTGCAGAAGGAAATCAGGGAGAGGGGGAGGGCGGGAGCGTACGTCTTACTGCACAGCTGTCTGTCCTTCCTTGCTGATTCCTCTGGATCTCCTGTCCTCAACTTTCAAATTGTATTCTCCCCTCGGCCATAAAGATACCGGATATTTCGATCATTGAGCAATCTCCTTTTGCTTTAGTTTTCTCAAAATCACACTGAACTTGATACTGTTTCCTTCTATTCTATGAAGAATCATCCAGTATTAGAGAAACTTCCAAACTACCAAGAGTCTCTGTTTTCTTTCTAGAAAACACTGGGGGCGATATCTACACTGTTGTCCAATTGCTAGTGACATGGCTTTTAAGGGCACAAGAGAGCAAAGGGAACTGTCCACTGGATCAGAGAGAAATTAGACCTAAAAACCATTACAAAGTTGAAAAGAAATATCCTAACTCATAAGTTAAAACAATACTAACACTAAACTTTCCGTGACACATATTGAAAGGTTATATGGCAGCTGGAGGGGAGGGTCAGCAGTTAAGAGAGCTTGTTCTTCCAGAGAACTGGAGTCAGCACCCACATCTGGTTGCTCACAACTGCCTATAATTCCAGCTCCAGGGGATCTGATAGGATCTTCTGGTTTCCCTGAGCACCTGCACACACAGACACACATACACACATACACACATACATACATACATACACACACATACACACACACACACACACCATAAAAGCACAAAATCAGAAAATATACAAGCAAAAGATCAGCCAGATTTTTTAAAATGCCCAAAGTATTACGAGACCAAAAAAATTTGGAAAAATACCAGTGAGTTCATTTTATGTTAGCTATCTACTACAGAACATGGTGCCTGCCCTTAAGTGTGGTTTATATACCCAGTGAGACTCCAATGGAGAAAACTAATTTTTCTTTGCAAGTGGCTGTGAATTTGAGATGGCTTCTTGGTTAGGAATGGGAGTTCGTGTCCACTCCCCTCTCCGAGCACTGGGACCCATCTGGCTTGAACCTGTGCAGGCCCTGTGCATGCTGCCATAATCTCTGTGAATTCACTGGGTGGCTTTTGAAAGGCAGGTTACCACTTCCTGAAAGGAGCACAACTTTCCAGGATAGCCTCTCTCCCCATCATGGCCTTGTTTACATCCTGCCTTTCAAATGTGAGGGCTTCACATCTTGAGTTGTGGCCAACCTCTTGGGTCATGTGAGACTAAGCCCAAGGAGTGAGTGCCATGTAGCTGAAAGTTTTCTTGTGCCCACCCAGATCCTGCATCCTTGTGGTCCCGCAGCCACTCAGACCAAATGAACACACAGAGGCTTATATTAATTAAAACTGCTCAGCCATTAGCTCAGGCTTATTACTGACCTGCTCTTACACTTAAACTCAGCCCATTTTTGTTAATCTATATGTCACCATGTGTTCCGTGGCTTTACCTGTGTGCCATTACATGCTGCTCCTTGAACAGCAGGCTGGCATCTCCTCACTCAGCCTTCTTATTCCCAGAATTCTCCTTATCTACTTATCCTGCCTCTACTTCCTGCCTGGCTACTGGCCAATCAGCATTTTATTTATCAACCAATCAGAGCAACACATTCACAGCATACAGAGCACCATCACCCATCAGTGCCAGTCTACTTAAGGAGTTAAGAAGGAAAGCTGGGTGCCTCCCTGGGAACTCAACACATCCCTCCTTTTGGATTCCATGATATGTAAAAGACAGTCTCTTAGAATTTCAAGCCTGTATTAGTTGTTGATGTTGTACTTATAGTCAGAGCATTCTTAACTGGTATAGAATTTAAATCTCTTGTTTTCTTTTGGAGAGTTATTAAGCATTCTAAAAACATTCACTGAAATGACTACTTCCTCCTATTCTAAAATCTTCTCTATATTTTGGTATCTTTCTGGATTTTTATATTTTATTCCATTGGGTACCTGTGTAGTAGTCATCTATAGGGTTTTTTATTTGTATTTGTGTGTGTGTGTGTGTGTGTGTTTTCCCGTTTGTCTTCTAAGAAGAGAGAGAAAGAAAGCATGGAGATAGATGGGTTGGGAGGTGGGGAGGGTATGGGAGGAGATGGGGGAGAATATATAATATGAAAAAAATATTTAGGAAAAAAAGAGCCATGCAGAATTCCTTCTGGATCTCATTGGCTGGCTTACACATGTGACTATTCCTTGCTGCAAAGGATGTGGAGTAAACTAGCATCTGATGTTCTCAGCATCTGCTCAGATGAAAGTGGACCAGGGGCAGGCAGCATGAAATGGAGACAAATAGCCAATCAGACTCCTTCATGAATATCACACGCACACTTCTGGTCCTGATGAGAACCACCACCTCCCCTTTGCTATTGTCACTCACTGCGGTTAGTAACAGCCTCATCCTACTTAAATAAGTGAATACAATATTCTGGACTCAAAGATGGCGAAGGACGTGCTTTGTCTTATTGGTTTTGAAATTCTTTGCCAGATCCACTGGTCTCTCTGTATTGGACATGCAGTTACCTTTAGCAACACACAGTAACACATTGCTACTCTTGATCTTTTCTCCTTTTGGGGGGTAGGGGATGAAATCCTAGGTACATTTCAAAAAGCTCTAATTTAGTTTCTCTATACTACGTTTTGAAATTTTAAAATAAGGGAAAGAGAAGCTACTGTTTCACGGAGTACATCCGGGGAACATGAGTGTTTATGTGCTCTATTTACCTTCTCTCTTCCTGTTGTTCTTGAAAAGTTATTCATCTGCAGCTGACAACATTCCAGATACATGCACGGGAAAGAGGGCCATATTGTCCAAACTGGGCACCTTGAGAAAGATGTCTTTTTCCTTCCAGCCTATTTTGTATTGAAGGAAATCAATCACCGAATGCCTAGGCCAAGCCCAGGTAACGCTCTGACTTTATCACGTAAGAGGTATGTTTGAAGAATAAGTTTAAGTAACGATGTTTCCTTGGCTTCTTGCTGAGCAGGAGGAAAGGGGCTGCTGTGCCAATGTTGGCTTAACTGGTCGCTAACTTCCTCGGCACCATGGCCTTTATTCTGGCTTCACCTACATGCTCTCCCAAACCTTCCTGTGCAGAGCAACCCTGTACGAGGGGGTGCAGTGAAGGATCCTAGACCCATCTGTAATCCTGTCTTCTCCTCCATTCCAGTCATTTCATTGCTCTCGTGGATTCAGACCCCTATGAGCACATGAAGATTTTGATAAAAAAAAGAATCGCCAGGCTGTGGTGGGGGTGTATCTTTCATCCCAGCACTCAGGAGGCAGAGGCAGACAGATCTCTGTGAGTTTGAGGCCAGCCTGGTCTAGAAAAGAAAAGGGGGGGGGGGGCTGAAGAGATGGCTCAAAGGTTAAGAACACTGGCTACTCTTCTAGAAGTCCTGAGTTCAATTCCCAGCAACCACATGGAGACTCACAACCATCTGTAATGGGATATGGTGCCCTCTTCTGGCGTGTATATACATAATAAATAAAATTTTGAAAGAAAGAAAGGAAGGAAGGAAGGAAGGAAGGAAGGAAAGAAGGAAGGAAGGAAGGAAGGAAGGAAGGAAGGAAGGAAGGAAGGAAGGAAGGAGAGGGGGCGTGGGGGACATGGGAAGCGAAGATAGACGCTAATAAACCTGGCTCTTTAAGCAGAAAAGAACCTCTGTGGATGAGAAACAGGGGGATCCAGAGAGATCCAATGATTTTCCTACTGAGCAAAATATTTTTGAAATGTTCTCATCCATTGGTCCAGAACTCACAAAAATGTAGCCTAAGGACAGTTTTAACTCAAGTCTTTGGACAAAGATAAGAATTTCGCTTGCTGAGCTGTAAGATAAAACTCTGCTAACCGCTTCTCAAACTGCAGGTCCTTTCATAGTGGTCTTAAAATCAGCTCTCCCTGCACCCTATGCCATGCCACGAAAGTCAGCTCTGCAGCTAAATATGTTGAGGAACTGTGTCGTCTTATCCTTTTTATTTTCCTCTTTGAAGATTTTAGAAAGGAAAATCCCTACTGTTTAACTACGCTTAACCCAAATTTCCCAACTCATTTAACACAGAAACCTTTTTAAAATATCTATTTATATTTCATAAAGCAGTCCAGGGTATTCTTGTGGAATTTAAAATTTTTTAAGTGTTTATTAGACATGAAGATCTTAGATGCAACTGTGTTTAGAATCCGTTGGTGTAAAGGACACTGCACATAATACATTCTAAAAGACCATCTTCTCTTCTGCCTTTAGAAGCAAAGCAACCGGATTTAGTTCAAGGCAGCAATTGCTCACTCCTCTGGAAACATCCATCTAACTTAGATCTCACCATGGACATGTACCCAACCTTCAGCAAATGTGGTCTAAACAAAAATATACTCAGCTGTAAAACACAGGCGAGACATTTCAAGTCCTAGCCGTACTTGTGTGTCCACTCAAGTTTTGGGTTTGTGTGTGTGTGTGTGTGTGTGTGTGTGTGTGTGTGTGTGTGTGTGTATGTGTTTGTCTCCTTTTATCTGGCCTGGAACACCATCATGAGTGCCTCAGTGCCACCAGCAAGAGACAGAAAGCCACACGCAAGGACAGAAAAGTAGGGCGCTGGAAGTAGCTTCGGGCCATGACAACCTTCCCGGGTGGCCCAGGTCTTCACAGATTCCTTTGTTTGAGAAACACAGGCTTCTTCCTTCCTCAATCCACTGTCAACTTTCTTCTCAACTATTTTGATATCTTTTGAGACTGCATTTCACATACCCCAGGCTAGTCTCCAACTCACTATGTAGCCAAGGATAACCCAGAGCTCCTGAAGCTCTTTCTCAGATAACAGGCATAGGCCACCATACCCAAAAACTTTCCTTTCACTTATAATCAAGCACGTTCCTCACCAAGAGTCATATTGGTGATAGCATTTCAGATACTTTTTATCTTGCAATTAGACGATCACCTTGAAATTTTTCAATTAATTTTTTTATTGTCTAATTTTATGCATATGGGTGTTTTGCCTGCATAAATGCCTGTGTACCACATGCACCCTTGTTGCCCAAATAGGCCAGAAGAGGGCTTCCAGAAGAGGCTTCAAATGGAATGAGAGCTGCCATGTGGGTGCTGGGATTCAAAGCTCTGGAAGAGCAACCAGTGCTCTTAGCCACTGAGTCATCTCTCCAGCCCCCCATCATCATTTAGTAATCTTATTCTTTTGTGACGTGTGAGTCAATAAAAATGCATGTACTTGCAATTCTTAGAAATTCTAGGCCGCATTTTTAGAACAGTAATTAGAACTAAATGTACAATCTGCAATGATTTGCCTAAGTCTAAATACTGATTGAAATTTCTAAAACTGTCCACTCTATTTTTGAACAGTTGCTTTCTATAAATGATGTGGTAGTAAATTTTGTGTATCAGTTAAAATAATGAAAGCATTTTGGGGGAGGAAGAACTTCAATTACCCTTTGTAAAAACTGTAACCTCACTCACACACCATAATCTTGGAATGGAAAGCCAGGATCCTGATTAAATACCTTTAAGCTCTTCTCTGATCTCTTTGCTTGAAGAAAATCTGACCTCCTCAGGCTTCCTAACATAACTATTCTAGGGAATGCTGGGAAAGATGTAACCCTAAAACACTCAGAAAAATGAAGGGAGCTATAACTCATTAAGCATTATCATCTTAAAGGCGCTGTCATTTTCTTCCTCTTCTTTAGACATAGATTGCTGACTGGGAAGGGAGATGAGTTGAATTCTCTCAGTCTAAGCAAGAATGGGAGGACAATAACCCAGACCACTCTCAAGGGTCTATTGAAGATGGCTGCTTTGCCGTCATTACAAATTGACCTGCAATTTTCAAAGGTAACTGGAGAGTTGAAATTTTCAGCTGAGGGGAAAAAAAAAAAACCGATGAGACAGACTCCAGGCTCATTTAGGAAGTCTCATCTGACTGAAAAGGAGCCAAAGAAATCAAGCTCAATTCTGGAAACCTCCATGAGATTATTTCTTCATAATGACAAGTGGAACCCTGTTGAATTGCGTGGCACCGTCGGTTAAAAATCTTCTAAATAATCTGCCACAAAGAGCTTGCTATCAAAGGGTAATGTATGAGATAAATTAGGAAAGTGCCTCATAGCTTTGCATGAAAAAAGAAACTCCTTTAGAGCCATACTTGGCCTAAAATAGAACCTGAGAAATTAACAGGGTTATCAAACTTTATATAACTGTAATTAATTAGCACCAAGACTCATCCAAGGACACCGAAAATATTATATAGTTGAAATATGTAACTTTTAAAGAATTTCCACAAAATAGAAAATACAGGCTAGGTATAGAGAAAAAAAGAAATAATAATACATAGACTTTGCATCTAAGCAACCCCCAAGGGGGCTTCAGGATCCCAAAGGATTAAATGAAGCATGGTGTTTTAAACTTTATAAACAGGCAGAACCATGCTTAAATCTCTGTCCTATCCATTCCACCTTTGAGATTTAACCACATTTTTACATTACCTACCTATGCCCTGGTTTCCTCAGTGGGTTCAATGACCTATAGGACAAGATTCTTGAAAAGATTAAGTATGAGGATATATGTAAAATACTTCTGGAGTCTTGTTAGAAAAGTACATAATCGATAACAACCTTGGTAAGTGCTCATGAGAGAGGTCATAACTACAGGAGTCTCTGCTACTGCGTAGAAAACCTTCCCAGGGATCTATGCAGGACTGAGTCTAAGCCTGTGAAAGAGAGAGGCCAGTACAAATAACTAACAATATTATTTTGCCGGGCAGTGGTAGCACACGCCTTTAATCTCAGCACTTGGGAGCCAGAGGCAGGCGAATCTCTGTGAGTTTGAGGCCAGCCCCGTCTACAGAGCGAATTCCAGGACAGCCAAAGCTACACTGAGAAACTCTGCCTTGAGAAACAAAAACAAAACAAAACATTGCCTTAGTTAGGGTTTCTATTCCTGCAATGCAACACCATGACCAAAAAGCAAGTTGGGGAGGAAAGGGTTTATTTGGCTTACACTTCCATATCCTTGTTCATCATCAAAAGTCAGGACAGGAACTCGTTTTATTTTTTATTTTGTGTTCATTGGTGTTTTGCTTGCATGCATGTCTGTGTGAGGGTGTCAGAAGCCCTGGAACTGGAGTTACAGACCGTTGTGAGCTGCTATATGGGTGATGGGAAATTGAACCAGGGTCCTCTGGAAGAACAGCCAACGCTCTTAACCACTGAGCCACCTCTCCAACCCCCAGCCTGCTTTCTTCTAGAGCCCAGAACCACCATCCCAGGGGTGGTACCACTCATCATGGGCTGGGCCCTCCCATATCAGTCGCTAATTAAGAAAATAACTTACAGCTGAATCTTATGGAGCCATTTCCTCAACTGAGGTTCCCTCCTTTAAGATGACTCTAGCTTGGGTCAAGTTGACGCAAAACTAGCCAGGACAGATATGATCTGGCAGGAGCCAACACGGGGAGAGGGGAACGCATAGGGCATGTTTTAGAGTTAATCTCGAGTGAACTAGCAGTAGTTTTGAACTTTTTTAAAAGAATGAATATCATAATGAATAACAAAGCAAAGGATACGAACAGCAAATTTATAAATGGGGGGGATCAGAAAGCAAACATATGGGAAAATATTCAAAACACGCAGATTGAAACACAGGGATAGAAAGGCTGGCTCAAGAT